>JAUKPQ010025954.1:0-160317 GCA_032273045.1 Chloridella minuta
CCGTTTGTTGATGAACGCAACTAAACTAAATTTGAAATTGTATATTTACAAACTGTCCTAATTTAGGGGAGGTTACAGGACGAATCCAATTACTTAAAGGTTTTAACTGAACTTAAAAAAGACACCATCTTTAAAAGAATCGTGAGACTAAAACAAACTGCTGGTAACCGCAAATTGGCGCCAGCCGGACATTAGTACATGCAAAAGTAATTTTTTTCAGCGGGCCCTTCGGGACTTTATATTGTTTTGCTTTTGCTTACGTTTTTGTAACTTCGGGCAGACATTGGAGGCATATAGCATTCGGGTTGCTTTTTAGATGCGGCCGGCGCCAATTCGCCATCCGTTATAAGTAATGCGCCCACTGACGGACATAAAAATAATGGTAAGACAAGAACGGCATTCTCTTTTTTAAATTCTCGACATTTAATGACCTCGACAGACACCGAAACGGCTTTTAGTTTTTTTCTTCCCACCGCACGTTTCGGGTTTGACAAACCTGTTTTACCTATCGCAAATTTAGCCCATTTGCCTTTGCCCTGCCTACGGGCGACCGCTCTTGCAAAGTCAAAAAAGCTAAATTCTCCCACGCACATAATAGGTCTGCTTCGCAGTTTTTGTGCGCATCTCGCTCCGCTCAATCAAAAGCGCAAGCCTGCCGCAGCAAGGTCTAATAATCATAAAATAATTACGTAATTTCTTACTATTTATTTATAAATTTATCATCACATAAAATAACCTTCATGAAACATCTTACATTAATTCTACTTTTCTTATCAACTATAAGCAATTGTATTAAGGCTCAAGACATAATTACAAAAACTGATAATACAGAAATTAAAGCAAAAATTCTTGAAATAAGTACTACCGAACTGCGCTATAAAAAATTTGATTATTTAGAAGGTCCGACAATTATTTTACCTACTAAGGAAATTAAAAACATTAAATATCCTAACGGATCAATTGAAAATTATAATAATTCAAGTGCTACTTCAATTAAAAAAGAAAATGCTGAAACTAGTGAAAGCAAAACAACCACAGTTCAAGATGGGTTTACAAATAAAGACGAAGCCAAAAATCAACTCGTTAACGGATTAAGGGAAGGAAAGTGGATAATTTATTATAATAATGATGAGTCAAGATGGAAAGAAACAAAAAAAGAGACGGCTACTTTTTATGGTTTAGTGGTGTGTGATCATAATAATTTTTCTGGAATGCATAGAACATACGATATAAAGGGAAATTTGGTTAAAGAAACGCTTTATAAAAATGGTTATGCAGAAATTAAAGAAAAATACTTAGAGAATGAAAGTAAGTACTCCGTAAAAAATGGACTATTACATGGTGACTTTACTGTTTATCGTCCCAATGGCCATTTATTAATGGAAGGTAAATATATAAATGGCGTTGAATATGGTGAAAGAAAATTTTATGGTGAGAACGGTAATTTATTGTCAAACGAGATTATACAAAATGACACAACTCACTTTATTGTAAACGATGTAAATATTGAAAAAATAGGTAAAAATGGACTTATTAAAGAATACAATCCCAATGGCAACATTTTATCAGAAGCAATTTATAGTAATGGGAAAATAGTTGGAATAGAAAAACAATATCATTCTGATGGAACAATTGCATCATCTACAACTTATAATGATGGAAAAAGAAGCGGAATAGAAATAAAATATCATTCTGATGGAGAAATTTGGCAGGAAACATTTTGGTCAAACAACCAACCTACCTTAATAAAAAGTTACTATAAAGGTTCTTTACAATCTGAAAGTCCAATATTTAACGGAAAGCCGGAAGGAATAAGCAAAACTTACGATGAAAATGGAATATTGGTTTTGGAAACACCGTATACCAAAGGTAAAATAAATGGCATTGTAAAAACTTACTTAAAAGGTCAGTTATCTTTTGAAACCCCATATGCCAACGATAAAAAAAATGGTATTGCGATATTATATTATCCGAACGGAAGTATTATGAGTCAAACAAAATATGTCGATGATATAAAGGATTTAGAATTTGAAAAAGAACAGGAAAAAATTAAAAAGAAAGATGCTCGTCAAAAAGGAATTAAAGAGTTTGGTACGGCTGCCTTGCAGTTGCTTCAACAGACGCAGGCACAAATTGACTTCACCAAAAATCCAAATAGTCAAAATTTTAATAAGTATTTAAATGTAACAACAAACAATTATACTAAAAGTCCCGAAGAAGCTATAAAGGCAAATAATGAGGTTCTTACCGGACCAATTAACAACACCGCAGAAAGTTCAGCATCAACTAATGGAGGAAATTCATCAAACCCACGGCAAGCCGCTATATGCGCGCAGCTAAGTGCTAAAGAATGGGAGAATTCGACTGCGTATAAAAATTATTATAAAAAAAATCCCGCATGTAGTAAGTTAGCGTATATTGCTCAACGGGAACAAGCAGTGATTCTGCTCAAAAATTGTGAACAATATTCATCACCGGAGGATCTTGAAGCCTTAAACAAAACAATTTCAACACTTACTAGTCAAATTGACAGTATGCCCGATTGCGAAAGTTTTAGATTTGATGATCCTGGTAAAATACAAAAGCCAAACATAACAATTGTTCCAAGTACCCCACCTCAAAATAATAACAATAATGGCAGCGGGGCTGTTAAAGCACAATAATATATATAAAACGAAAAATAGTATGAAATTTTTAATTATTGGGATGAGTTTATTACTGAATCAGGTTTGTTTAGGGCAGGATACTCCCGCGTTTACAGATGAGATAGTTCTATGGAGATGTTCCAATGATACTTCCCTTAAAGTAACCTACAGATATAGCAATTATGCGAATATTATCGAAATCAACGGGCCGCTAATTATGAATGAAGGTTCGCAGATAACTGGTCTATTGAAAATTAGTGATGGATCATTTGAAGAAAATAAACTAACGCCACAACAACATGCAGAACAAATTTTAGGGCAAAAACAATTTCAAACACAAAATATTCAGCAGAAAGAAGTAATTATAAATCAAGGTTTTTTTTCGACTCAATATTTTTATTATAATATTAATAATAAACCAGTTGTTACTTTTGAGGGAACTTGTAAAAATGCCAAAACCGAAAAGTTAGAAAAAGATTTACAGTTGTCCCCTGCAAGAAAAAAAGAATTACTTGAAAAGATTGAAAAGGATAATGAAAAACCAAAAATAAAAACAAAGACAGCGGTAATTGGCAATAGAGGATGAGATGGAAATCTTTAAAATGTAAAAAGACGCTTGCGCACGTTTGCAAACACATTTTGTCGCTTCTTTTCAATGGTAATAATTTTTTGTTGGCGCAAAATAAGTTTGCAAACTTCCTCCCCGCCTAAACGTATCGACCTAAACGTAAAGGGCGACTGCACAAAAAAACTAAAAACCTTTTCCCGCCTTTTAAACTCGGCAGACAGTTTGCAGACACTCGGACAAAGACGTTTTAAAAATAATTTTCACTTAATAAAATATTTTCGTTCCTTTAAACAGCAGAGCGAAAAGCTGTGTAGGGCGCACTACTTATAACAGCGGTCTCGCGTAATTTTTTGCGTGTTACTGATCAAATACAATGGTTGGACAAGCAAAAAACTACGCAAGGCCGCAAAACGATATCTATGATAATTCCAAATTAATTTTGGAAAAATCTTCTTGATATGGAGTTCCTCTTTTAACAACGGCCATTACCCTTTTAATGAGTTTGTTTCGAATGGCGTTGATCACACACATTTTATGTTTGCCTTCGGCCACCTTTCTCTCGTAATATTGCTTTATGTCGGGGACGTACCTGGTTGCTGAAACCGCTGCCATATGCAAAGTGGTTTTAAGGTTCATATTTGCAAAGTTAGATGTTCGGACGCGTCCCCGGACACTGGTGCCTGATGAGTGCTCAAAAGGCGCCACACCGCAATAACAAGCCAACTGACGCGTGTTCTGCATCCGGGTAAACCCGTTCGTGTAAACCAGCAATTCAGTGGCAAGTACTTTACCAACGCATTTTACCGAGGTCACAAGCTCGTAAAGTTCCTTAAGAGCCGGATCCTGGTTAATGACCACCAGCATCCGCTCTTCAACAGCCTGCTTGCTTTTTAGCAAGCCTTTCAGAGCGTTAGTGTTTAGTTTTTCGACTTCCCGGCCCATCGCTTTATCAACTTGGCTGAGTTCTTTTATGGCAGTTCGTAATGCCTGGAGACTTTTAAGAAGTCGTTCCCGGTTGCTCATCAGATCTCTGAGTTTCTGGATTGTGGAAGATGCAAGGCTGGCATGCACAGCCCGATCACAATTTGTCATGGCGTAGCGCGCTATCCTGAGGGAATCTACCTTATCGTTCTTCCCCCTGGTCATGCCCATACTTCTCTTCATATGCAGAGCCGATTCCATCCACACCTTGGCCTGGCGACTGAGTAGGAAAGAGACCAACTGCCGCGTGTAAAGGCCGGTGTGCTCCATGCAGAACAAAGATTTTTTTATAGAGAAAAAATCTTTGTTCCCCAACCAGGTTTCCATAAGAATGAATCCTTCAAGGTTGTTTTCAAACCGGCAGTAATCCTGATCACCCTTCTGAGTGATGAGGGATACGTCAAGAGTTAACTTTGACACGTCAATTCCGACGTAACTTTGAATTTTGTTGGTTTTTTTCATATTTTTAAAAGTGTTTTAATTAACCGGGTTATGAATCGTCTCAAAACCTTAATAATAGGCCGCAAGCCTTCATATCTATCAGAGGCTTTCATAACCGGAAGGCAGGGTCCGCAATCGTTTTATAGGCCACGAACCTTGTTAGCGCATTGGTCGCCCTGCCTTCGGTTAATTAGATTAATAACACTAAATTTAATTTCAAAATCTTTAGTGTACAAGTCTAAAGGTTAGCTGCAATAGCGGCGAACTCCTATAATCAGGCTGACGCACACCCACCGCACATAACAAAAGCAGCCAACTCCGCGCGCGGACACCGACAAATATAGAGACTTGCACTAGCGCTACGTTGGTCTCTTTTGTTGCTGGACACACCTGCCCCACCTGTGTGTAGGGACATGTAACCAGACGCACAAATAATCATTAATAGAACTTTTGTTTTCAATAGGCCGCCGCACCGCCGCTACATCAGCTAACAGCAAATTCGCGTCATTTTTTGCGGGTTAACGCTCAAATTCATAACTTGGACTAGCAAAAAACGCACGCAAATTTGCAATCCGTTACAAGCAATAGCGGCAGACGACATTCCCATCGACCGACTTCAAGACAAAAGATCATTCCTTCAAAAACCAATGGTGACAAGGTTTCTACACTACTTAGACATCACAATATGCTTATTTACAGACTTTTATTATCTTTGTGTCATGCATATTACAGACCTAAATATTCGAAATTACAAGTCCATTAAAGAACTATCTGTTAAGACTAACCGAATAAATGTTTTTATTGGTGAGCCAAACGCAGGTAAGTCTAATATACTTGAAGCTCTTAGCTTTTTTTCCATTAATGCAATGGACAATAGTTTTAAAAATTTTATTCGCTACAAAAGCGTTAGTAATTTGTTTCACGACTCAGTTCTTGATCTTCCGATTCATATTAAAACTAATAAAAAGAACTTTATACTTGAATATGCAAAAAATGCTCAAGGTGCATTGATGAATAATTTTAGGGGTGTTTTTTATGATAAGGAAGAAGAGTTAGATGCAGTTCGACAAAATGTACATGGCGGAGCCTCTCCTAATTTCACTTTGGAACATAACGGTACCATAAGGGATAATTTCGGCGGGAATATGTCAACTGATGTTGCCGCGTACATTTTTAAACGCCTTGATAAATTTGAGCAAACATTTAGGGGTTTTCTAAACCCACCTTATGGCGATAATATTCCGAATCTTCTCGTAAGCAATACAGAATATAAGAAGATGATTTCTACGTTCTTTAAGGATAAAGGCTACAAAATAAATCTTAAACCACAGGATAATGATTTAGAAATTGCTAAAGAAGAGGATGAAATAATTTATAGTTATCCCTACATGACCATTTCCGAAACATTGCAGCGAATTGTCTTTATTTTATTAGCCATTGAAACAAATAAAGACATGACTTTGATTTTCGATGAACCTGAGGCGAACACTTTTCCATTCTTTACCAAGTATGTTGCTGAGCGTATTGCGCAAGACAAAACAAACCAATATTTCCTTACTACTCACAATCCATACTTGCTTTTAAACATAATAGAGAAAGCTCCTTCTAAAGACCTTAATGTTTTTGTTACAAGCATGGACAAGTATCATACTAAAGCCCATCTATTGACCAAAGAACAAATAGCTGACGTTATCGAATTGCAACACGATGTTTTCTTTAATCTTGACAAGTTTACCAAATGATTAAATATCACATTGAGTGTACTCCTGAAGAAGTCTTGTTGTTAAACATGGGGCTTACTAGAGATGTAATTACACATCATTCCGGTAGTGGTTCGGTTTGTAAAACCTTAGACCAAAACAAAAATCTTGTTGGACTGATTGATGAAGACCCTGACAGAGATTCTCAACACAGTTATTACAATAAATTGTATAGAAATCCTGATTCAGATCAACACAATGTTCGGTTCTGTGTCGACAAAGAAAACAAAAACAAAATGATAATTATTAAACCGCGATTTGAACCTTGGATTATTCAGGTTGCGGAAGCAGCCGGACTTAATATGGCTGACTTTAATTTAAGTAATAATCCAGACAATTTACATCGCGAAATAAATTTCAAAAGAGCAGAGCTTCAAAAACTTCTTCATAAATTAATCGCCGTAAAAAGTCCTGCAATTGTTCGACTAAAAGAACTCCTTAATCCTTAAATTAGCGGACACGTGAGCTGTGTGTAACTGTGTGGCCACTACAGCTTGTAACAGCGGTCTTGCGACCATTTTTTGCGTGTTAACGCTCAAATGCATAACTTGGACTTAGCAAAAAACGCGCGCAAATTCGCAATACGTTAGGTGCAAGCGTGGCGGACGACCGCAACATTATAAATTCAAAGACAAAATGGAATTATTACCAGTTAAAGAAATAAAAATTAATCAAGCCAAAATTGATAAGATTGACCATCTTGTAAAGTCAATTTATAGACTAATTATTTATAGCCGACACCATTTAGATGACGACCTTTTAGACACCTATTTGACAAGTGTTCAAGAACTCGAAGAACTTCTTAGTTTGAAGAATGCACAAATGGAAGCCCAAAACGAAGAGGAAGCTGAAGTGTATTTAAAAAATTTAAAAGTGTCACTAGATTTTGTGATTGAAGAAATTATTTTGCACAATAATTTTCAAAAAGAAGTACAACTATTTCAACTTCTGCGATTAGTTTCTCCGGAGACCAATGCAATTCATCCAAATCGTTACAGACAAACATTAGTGCAAATTGGAGGTCATATTTGCCCAGACCATAACATAGTTCCTCAATTAGTTGGAGAACTTTTTTACCAAATGCAAGCCATAACAAACCCAATTATCAGAGCTATTTATTTTCATCACGAGTTAATCAGAGTTCACCCCTTTGTTGACGGAAATGGGCGAGTAACAAGAATTGCGAAAAACTGGATGTTGATGTATGATTTATATCCTCCAATATTTATTAATGATGCCCCACAGAAAAAAGAATACATTGCTACCCTCTCAAAAAGTTTTAGAGAACTTGATGATTCACCTAAAAAATGGAATGAGTATACTGAAACGTTTTTTGAACAAGAACTTGACCGTTTATTAGTTAATGCTACTTTACTATATGAAACAGTTAATAACATTGGACAAGAGAGAGAAAAAGCTATTAAATAACGCAGCAAATGGAACCATTTAAAATTCAAATTATTGAGACTATCGTAGTGATTGCAGGCTACATTATCACCCACTATATCACTAAAATATTCATTAATAATTCTTTAAAGCAAACTCATCTACAACGTGGTAGACGAAAAATGATTATCAAAGCTGTTCACCTATTGTCTTTTCTGACAGTTATAGTTTTATTATCCGCTATCTGGGGACTTAAACAAAATGAAATTGCTGTTTTCGTAGGAACTATTCTAACGGCTTTAGGCATAGCTTTTTTTGCTCAATGGTCATTACTCTCAAATGTAACATCAAGTTTATTGCTTTTTTTCAATCATCCTGTAAAAATTGGAGATAAAATAAAAGTCTTGGATAAAGATTATCCATTTGAGGGTGAAGTTACCGATTTGACCTATTTTTTTGTTCATATTAAAACTGATGAAGGGGAAATAACAACAATACCGAATTCGCTTTTATTGCAAAAGTCGGTTTCAGTTATTGAAAAGAGTAACACTATAAAATCAAAGATTGAATGAAACAAGCATTGCTCTCAATTATAGTTATTATTCTATGGACAAATACTGCTGTTGCACAAACTTTTGATTTAGGCAGTTGGAACATTCTAAATTTAAAATATACCCATACAGACAAATTAAGTTTTTTTGGTGAAGGACAGTTACGTTCATTAAAATTTTATAGCAACTTTCACTATTACGAGTACAAGTGCGGTATTAACTACAAAGTTCATAAAAATGTGAAGCTGACATTAGGTGCGGGCAGTTACCAAACTTACAAAGAAGGTGGAGATTTTGTTTTGCCAAAAAATAATGATGAATTTAGACTTTGGCCTCAGGTAATTCTTTTTCAATCAATCGGTAAACTAAAAATAGAACAACGTTATCTTGCAGAATTTAGATTTACAAGTAATGGCTACCGCAACCGTTTTCGTTACAGACTTGGTGTTTCTTATCCTTTTGGCAAAGAACGAAATGAATACAAACCCTTTCAAGTTGGTGCAAGTAATGAAATATTTTTTACGGACAAAGAACCTTATTTTGAACGAAACAGAATGTTAATTGCATTTAACTACAAACCATCAAAATCGACAACCATACAAATTGGTTATTTACATCAGTTCGACTACAAAATAAATGATGAAACTGGTCGGGACTTTTTTCAAATAGGTTATTTTATAGAATTATTCCGAAAGACATCACAAAAATCAGCTATTGACACCGACATTAAAGACAATTAAACGAAATAAATGAGGATATTGGTTAACAGACCTATTGAGACAAGAACGCCAGCACCTAACACGGGTTTGGCAAAAGTGGCGATTCAGTGCTCCGCAGACACATTTGTGGTTAATCAAAGTTTGGTTCTCCGCATCAAAATTTGTGGTGAAAATCCCCACCTTCGCCAAGCCCGAAAACGTTGTGCGTTATGCTAAAATGACAAACATTAACAGACAAAACAGAAATAAAATATGACAAATAAATTTGACTTAATCATTTTCGGTTCGACAAGTGAACTAATGCAAGCCATTATCAAAGACCATAAACAATGGTTTTTAGACAATGTAAACGAATTGACAGTTGTTCAAAGAAGTGGCAACTTTCCCGAAGTTTATAAAGCGTTTAATCCTCAAAGCATAAAATTAGACTGTGCAAATCCACAAGAATTTGGGATAGCGTTGAAAAATATTGCTGATAAATTTTCTAAAACAAAAAGACAATTAAATATCTTTCCAACCTACGGACAATTTACATTTGACTATGCAGACAAGAATCCTGTTTTTAGGTTTCAAGAAAATGGCTTTCAAATCAATCTAAATTCACGCTTACAGATTTTAGACGCATTTAAAGATAATAAAAATGTAAGATTTCATTTCTTTGGTTCGCTATTAGGTAGTTTTCCTTATTTGGGCGATTATGCCAACTCAATGTGGTATATAAACCAACTTCCAAAAAATTCAGAATACCGAGATTTGAATTTAATCATTTATAATTTGGGCGGTATGCAGACAAGATTTTGGGACTTTAAAAAGCGACCTGACTTTAAACCTTTTATTCATACGACTTTGCCGACAGATTTTGTGGTTAAAACAGGGTTTAAAAACCCAACCAATAAAGGTGTTTTTACAAAATATCCGAGTTTTGTGTCAAGAATTGCAACTTGGTTGGGAAGACGTGGAGTAAGACCGTTTTAACGAATGACAACAATTGGCAAAGAAGCACAAACGTACAACATCGGTTTGGCAATATGGCGGCTGAAGTGCTTCTATGAAACATTTGTGCAATGTTCAATAGTAGGAATTCTATTGAACTTTGTGCTAAAAATCCGCCACGTCGCCAAGCCGAAAAACGGAGCACCAAGTTTATGACAACAACAATGAAACCAGTATTGTTCGACTATTTTAAAAAGACCGCAAAGGTTTTAGAGGCAAACTATGACAGATGTGCCGGAAAAAATGCGCTATCTAACCACGGAAAAAACCAGGAAAGCTTTTATAATTTATTTTTAATTACTGTTTTATCACCAAAACTGAAAACAGTATCTGGTGAAATTTGTGACTGTAAAGGCTTTAAAACCGGACAACATGATTTAATTATTATAAGATGCGGTGCCCCATTTTTGCAGTTTAGTTCTAACAACACTTATTTAGCCGAAGGTGCCTTTTCAGATTCAGTTTTGTTGGGCTTGCCATTAATATAACTCCGCTAGAATTTATACCTTATGTCTAAGATAATACAAGTCACAACTCGCCTTTGGCGAATTGAAATCGGAATAGTTAATGTCTATCTGATTAAAACCAATGATGGATTGGTATTGGTTGATGCTGCGTGGCCAAATAAAGCGGACGCTATATTGGAGGGCGTGCGACAAACTGGTCATGACTCAGCAGATATTAAACATTTAATGCTCACCCATGGTCATGTTGACCATGCGGGTAGTGCTGCGGAGATAAGCAGACGTACAGGCGCTAAGGTGTACATCCATGCTGCCGACCTTGCCCTAACTGCCAAAGGGGAAGCTGGATACGATGGAATTACGGTTACGCCAGGAATTATTCCGAGACTCGTCTATCGTTTCGTCATTAAACCAGGAGGCACGAAATACGAATCTTTTGCAGTTGATAAAACCATCGGAGACAGGGAAATACTTCCATTTGCCAATGATATAGCAGTTATTCATACACCAGGACATTGTGCTGGTCATGTATCATTTTTAATGCCCAAGGATGGCATATTAATAGCAGGTGATATCTGTTCAAACGTCATGGGATTAAGTTATTCTACCATTAATGAGGATAGGGGTTTAGCACGAGAATCTATTTTGAAAGTGGCAGATTTTCCCTTTGAGCAAGCTGTTTTTGGGCACGGGAACCCATTGAAAAAGCGGGCTAATCAGCTGCTGAAAGAAAGGTTTATAGATACTAAGCTGAAATAGCCGAACGGACAAAAAAACAATGGCGGAGATTTTGGAATTGAGACAAACGGACGGAATAAAAACTGGTGCTGACAGGGGTTTGACAAAAGTGGCGATTCGGTGCTCAGCGGACAGATTTGTAGTTAATCAAAGTTCGTTTCTCCACATCAACATTTGTGCAAAAATCCCCACCTTCGCCAAGCCCGAAAACGTTACAAGCAACCCTAACAGACCTGCAACACAGCAACTAACAGGCAGAAAAAAGAACTGATAGTCAATTAAACCTTATAACATTTTAACAATCTAACTTGTTTTTAATAACAAAAATAGAATGACAAGACTTTTAATAATTCTCGGACTTTTCATTTCTACAGGTGCAATGGCACAACTAACAGGTTTTACATTGACAGGAAATCCTGAAAATGTAAATGGTGCAACGTGGACTTTTCAGCACACCATTAATGGAACAGTATATGACCTTAAAGGAATACTATTTAAGCCAATTGGCGCAGGGGTTTTTCCTTCTGTTATTGTTAACCATGGCACTAGCGGAAACACAAACCCGAATGGACATAGCGACAGAGTTTGCAAAAAAATGGTAACGTGGGGGTATGTGTGCATAGCTGTAAATTACACTCATTCTGGACAGGGCGCACCTTGCGGTTCTCCTGGACTTTGCGACACAGCAAATTGGGGTGCAAGCAATGACAATTTTTTAAGAGCAATGAAATGTTGGGAGATTTTAGCCTCACTTGCCTATACAGACACTAATTGCATTGCTGCATTCGGACATAGCAGAGGAGCTTTTTTAACAACAGGTTTAATGGGAACTTACCCAAATAAGTTTAGTTGTGCGGGCCATACAGCAGGCGGAGTTGGCCACCCAACTGACTTTACATATCCAACTACAACAATGGTTAATAATATTACCAAGCCCTACATATTACATCACGGAACAAGCGATAATATTGTTAACATAACATATGATAATAATTTGGCAGCAATTTTCATAACGAATGGAATTATACATCAGTACTATACTTATACAGGATACAATCATAACGCAATAAGTCAAGACTCATTGATGTATTCTAGAACACAAACATTTTTTAATCAACACATTTGCAATGTGGCAACTGGCTTGAGTAGCAATTCATTTGAAAAGCCAGTTGTTTCTGTTTATCCAAATCCTGCATCTAACTATATTCAAGCTAATTCAGATAAATCATATGAGATACAAATATTCAATTTGGAGGGACAACTATTAGTTTCAAAGGGTGTATCTTCGAATGAAAAAACAGATGTTTCACATTTAACAAATGGAATTTATTTAATCAAAATTAAGGGTAGCAATACAACTATATTTCAAAAAATCATAATAAGCAGATGAGAAATTTAGTAATAGCAATTTTTATGTGCTTTGTTACAAATATACAAGCGCAGTTCACAGGACACAGTGGTGTATATTTTTTGGGGACAGCAAATGTTCCAGTAAGCACAACGAATTATAGTAACCCAAATATTAGTGGTGCAGTTGTTCGTTTTAGATGGAATGATTTAGAGCCAAGTCCGGGAAATTTTAATTGGGTTTTCGTTGATGGTGAAATTGCAAAAGCTATTACATACAACAAAAAAATATCACTTCAACCATTAGGAAAGCCGAACTGGCTTGATAGTTTAGGCGCACAGCATTACTATTTCATTGAAAAAAGTTCATTTAGTCCCAATTTCGGCCAAGTTGTTTCAGACGTAATTCCGTGGGATAGTATTTATGTTGCTAGATATAAAATATTATTACAGAATTTATCAAATAAATATTCTAATAATCCAATCGTGACATACATAAATGCAATTGGAGGCAACTTTTCAAGAGGATTACCTGATACAGTAATTGTAGATACAATCGCTTTAACCAGACAACCCTTTTGGCTTGCCCACAATTATAACGCAGACACATTAGGTTTATTAATGAACCAAATGACTGACTACTATATGAGTCTTTTTCCTTCAACACCTATGTGGTGTTCTGTTGACTATGTTACATTTCAGCCAAATGCTTCTGGACAACCAAGGAACTATTTGGCTTCAATTTATTCCAATTATGGTATAACAAATTACGCAGACAGATTTGGTCTTTTTAGAGAAGATATAGCTGGTTGTAATCCAAACTTTTCTAATATATCTGTAAACTCTCACTGGTACATAATGCAACAAAATACTTGTAGGACAGGGGCTCAAATGCTTTGGAGTGTTCAAGATGGCCCTTCAAGAATGAATCAATGTGGTATTTTACCGAATACTAAAACAATGGTTTTAGACTCAGCGGTAAATAAAGCACTAGCTTTAGGCATGAGGTATTTAGAGGTTTATGGTATTGACATTGCGGATGCATCACTTACCACTTCCATACAACAAGCAAACAATAATCTGGTTGCAAAAGGTTTGTTTTGTAATCCAATGACAGGTTTATACGAAGAAATACCTGAAAATAGATTTTCGATTTTCCCCAATCCATCAAATGAATATTTGACTATTAGCATTGACGGCAACTTAAAAGAAAAATCACGAATTCAAATATTTAATACATTAGGACTTTTGGTTAAAGAATCTTCATTATCAATATCGTTGCGGCTTGACATTTCAGACTTAACTGAAGGTTTGTATATTATTCGCCTTAAAAACGACCCACAACAGACAATAAAATTCATAAAAAATTAAAATGAAAACTGGACGGGCAGTTGATGAAAGAAAAAGGGGCAGCTTGTAGCAGCACCTGCTCAAAAGGCGGGGTTTTGTTCTCCGTACACACATTTGTGCAAGCCGAAAGTTCAGTTCACCAAACGAAGTTTGGTGTTAAAAATCCCGCCCTTCGGGTTGCTGCAAACCGTCCTTTACCTGCAGTCGTGACGACAATTGCTAAACGGCAAATTTTTGACCATAGTCATTCATCGCCTGCATAATAGGCAATAATTTTTTACCTTCTTTCGTAAGACTGTATTCCACTTTCGGTGGTACAACTTCGCAAACCTTTCGGCTGACAACGCCCTGTTCTTCCAATTCCTTTAAAACCTGAGAAAGCATTTTATCATTTATTGTAACAAGTATCCGTTTTAATTCACTAAAACGTTTTTTTTCTTCCCGCAAATTCCAAATTACAATTCCTTTCCATCGACCTCCCACAATTTGTAAAGTTAAATCCACTGGACAATAATAGAATGTGCCATTTAAATTGTATCGTTTCATAAAGCAAAGTTGACGTTTAAACCTGTTGTTTTTATTAGTACTTACCAAAAAGAAAGCACTTTCATATTGGTAAGTACATCAGTAAAGGTAAGCCTATTTTATAAATTTGGCCATTATAAATTAATTTAAGATCATATGAAAAAAATCCTAATCGTGGCATTCATCCTTACTACATCATTTTTATCATTCTCACAAACAAAAACCAAATCAAAAAAAACAATTATGAAAAAAGCAACATTAACAATTGTAGACGAAAACAAATCACCTGCTTCACAAACCGCATATTCGGTTTCTCGTGCCATATTGGAGGGTAACTGGGCCGGGCTTGACTCACTGCTTGATGTGCACTTTACTTACACAGGAGATGGTTACAAATTTACAAAAGACCAGTACATTGGATTCATGCAAGAAATGAGAGGTGCATTTTCGAATTTTGACATGATACTTGAAAAAACAATAGCTGAAACGGAAATGGTTTCCATCCGTTTTTCCTCAAAAGTAATTAATACCGGTAAATTTATGGGGGCGCCGAATAATAATAAGAACATTGTGGTATCTGGTATATTTATGAGAAAAATTCAGGATGGAAAAGTAATGCAGGAATGGCAAACAACAGATTTGCTTGGAACAATGAATCAGATTGGTTTTGGCGCCATGTTTGGATATTCAATATTTGTAACAGGGTTTAAGGTAAAACAATCCCCACCGGTTCGCAAACCGAACGACTTTCTGCATATTAATGAAAAAGTTGAGAATTTCGACATCCTGACTGGCAAAGAAAAAAACAACTACTTAAAAAAGTATCTTAAGGCGTTCAACAGAAAGAGATAATTCCTGTGAAACACCCATCTGTATCAACTTATAAAAGAAAATTTGTTGAGTTGATTGTAATTGGGTGTGATGAACAAATCGCGGGCAAGCTGAAACAGAAGCGTGTTGACAGACTGATCCAGTTATTGCCTGGTGCAGTATTCATTGGTACCGAAACACGATGTATTTTGCGTTTCGCCAACAAACATTTATCTTTAAGTATGTGACCTTTTGTAAGTAAAAGCGCATGCAGCTTTGGAAAAACGCCTGAGTGTGTTTGCGAAACATTAGCCCCATTACTGAAGACAGTTTGAAAGTATCAATGATTAAATACGCTTTAATAATTGTCATAATTGTTATTGCAACTTTTTGTAAAAGAAGGACGGACATTAAAATCACCGTGTTTAATCCTTATATTCAGGATCATGTCAGGAATGCGAACATCACGATTACAGAACTGCATCAGTCGAATTTTTTTACCTCGGGTTGGGGAAAGAAGTATGACAAGCATAAGGAAATTGCATCTGGTTACACTGACGAGAACGGTGTAGTATTATTTGAGAATGAAAAATTGAGAATGAATTCAAAATACGACTATCAATTGAAACTTGAAGAATCGTACGGCGAACAGAATAAAAATTTTGATCCAAACAGTTACCAGGATTTAAAAAAAGGAAAATCAAATGACATAGTTATATGCGACTACACAAAAGGAACCGTAAATATTCAATTCAATGATCTTTTTGTTCCGGCCCAACCGGGCGACAGCATTTGTATATTACCGCATTGGTTTGAGCTTTTTGATCCTGTAAAAAGCAGTTATATAAAAGGCGAAGGCATACAAAATATTTATCTTTCATATGATTTAATGAACACCTTGCCTGGTAATTATGCCATTAATGGTAACCCTGACAATGCTTGCGGAAAAGTTCTGCTCACAATTAGAAAAAGAAAACAGGGCATATTAACAATAGACACAATGACAGTTCAATTTTATCCAAAACAAACAAGAGTTATTCCCGTAAAATGGTAGGCAGCTACCGGAACTGCTTGTAAGCATAGCTAAGCAGGCTAACCCGGTCGGCGTTTGGGCAATTTTAGACACCCTGAAAAGAAGCATGTTATTTTTGGTCGCTTGTGCTGAATTCTCTATAAACAAGGCAATGAAGAAGTTCAAGGTATATGTTTTCATTTTGTCTTTTTCAAGCGTCATCACATTGGGCCAAACAAAAGCAAAATATTCTCAGTTGACTGTTATTGACTATACAACAGTGGACCACGGCCAATATAGCAAAATGCTCAGGCGGCCAATTGAGGTAGAAGATTCAACATCGATCACAGCCGAAGTCAGAAAGCTGAGCCCGGAACAAGTAAGATATTTTGCAGATGTGTTGAATACGGCCAGCTATCAGGGTGCGTGTCAGTTTAAAACCAAGTATTTAATTCGGCTTTATTTTAAGGACG
The DNA here is from genome assembly GCA_032273045.1 of Chloridella minuta. Lineage (NCBI taxonomy): Eukaryota > Xanthophyceae > Mischococcales > Pleurochloridaceae > Chloridella > Chloridella minuta. Next base: position 16,764 of record JAUKPQ010025954.1, read on the forward strand.
GTTCAACTCGGACCTTCCGTGCGAATAATAACATCAGCGAAATCAGGGAATATTGTTACGCGCCTTTGGGCAACAATAAACTCAGTCGGCTATGGAAAAATGCAAAGTCCGAATAGTGGGAGGAATGGCCACCCGGTAGCGCAAATGCTAAGGCAATCGCATATATGAATCTGCACGAACAAATCTTCTGGGATTTGAAAGCGGATTCTGCTCATTTTACTATTGCTCAGAATATTTTAACTTCGCAGTGGACAAACAAACTTATTTTAATCGGCTGCAACTGGAAAACTGGCGCTGTCATGTAGTTGTACTTTAGCAGGTCTAGAGGCCGATGCCAGCCCGGGATGCGTAAACGGTAATGTAAAACCAAATTTGATGACCATAGACAATAAGGAAATCTGGATAAAAAAGGGTTATGAGATTTTTGCGATTTCAGGGCCTGGCGGTCTCAAAATTGAACCTCTGGCTAAAAAAGTCGGAAAAAGTAAGTCGTCATTCTACCATCACTTTGCAGACCTTGAATTGTTTACCGACATTTTGCTCAGGTACCATATTCAACAATCTAAAGTTATGGCGCAAAAGGAACATAACGCTAAAAATATTGACCCTGAATTAATCGATATTCTTGTGGAACATAAATTTGACCTGCTTTTTAACAGGCAATTACGGATTAACCAGAATTTAGGTTCGTTTGCAATTGCGCTTAAACAATCAAACAAAAATGTTGGAGATGCCTTTGTTAATATTTGGATTGAAGATTTGGGATTACGTCTTTCAAAAAAACAAATAGAGGGCATTTTTACTTTGGCACTTGAAAATTTCTTTCTGCAAATCAATACTGAAACAATCAACCCCGAATGGTTATCAAACTATTTCAAAAATCTGAAAAAGATCGCAGGGAATTTTATCTAAAATGTACGGTAGCGTCTAAAATACAACAAAGCAGTAATTTACTTTTGTGTCTGAATTCTTAAAAAGAACAAATGATGACACATAAATTTCATAAGTTGTGGTTAAAAATTACAGCAATTGTGGTGGGTGCTTTTGGTCCCATTTTCTTCCTGGGGTCTATGCTGTCAACCTCTGAACCGGCGAGATGGACGCTGGATTTGTTGAGTTTACCGATTGACAATGTTCAAAACTACAACGAACCTACAACAAGATTTTTATCTGCGTTAACAGGTGGTTTTCTTCTGGGCTGGGGTATTATGATTTGGTTTTTATCAAGCTGGGTGTACGACAAAGCACCCGAACAGGTTAGAAAAGCTGTAATGGCCGGACTTTTATCATGGTTTGTTTTAGACAGTACAGGTTCTATCGCATCAGGAAATGCTTCTAACGCGGCAATTAATGTTTTGGTGCTGTTGATAGCAGCCGGTCCTTTATGGCGACCGGTAAAATCTTAAAATGTAATAAAGATGAAAAACAATCTATTGAAATTACTTTTGGTATCACAAACCATAGTTATATTGGTGTACACCCTAATGGCTTTCAAAAGCGAAGGAATAAATTTGTTCGCTGTTTTTTTGTCCAACGTTCAGAGTTTAACTTGGAATGGACAATTTAATCTTGATTTCAGTGCTTATCTCACTTTGTCGGGCCTGTGGGTCATGTGGCGCAATGATTTTTCTCCGAAGTCAATTGTTTTTGGAATTGTGGCCATGATTTTGGGTATAATAGTTTTTGCGCCCTACATTTTGTTTTTATTGACAAAGGAAAACGGGGACCTGAAAAAACTGTTGATAGGAAAGCGGTAAGAGTCCCGGCTTAACTCAGGCCTGGCAAACCACTCTGTATTTTTAATATATTTGTTGATACAAAATGATTTGTACGCAAATATACAGAAAGCCGGATGCCGCCGGAACGCGCCGTGAACTTACTTTGCAGGGCTCAGCTGATCAAACTGGTTTCGGTGCATTCAATCTGGTTTTTGCAAAACAGGTCACCAACAGGTTATGCAGGAAGAATATATCAAACGGGTAAATAAAGTACTGGCATTTATTGACGAAAATTTAGACGCGGATCTGTCATTACAGGCAATTGCGGACATCGCCTGTTATTCGCCTTTTCACGTCCACCGGCTTTTTAAAGCCATTACCGGAGAGACTTTAAACACTTATATCACAAGAAAACGAACGGAGCGTGCGGCCATGATGCTTATTCACAATAAGGAGTACAGCATCGCTGAAATTGCCGGGAAACATGGCTTCAAAAATGACACAACATTTTCAAGAACATTTAAAAGAATTTACGGTCAGAGTCCAACGGAATTCCGAAAGGCAAACTTTGGCAATTATAGCAAGATTGGTAAAGTGAAAAGCAATAATGGTAAAACAAATTTTATAAGCCCCGAATACCTTTGCAACATTATTAATCTTAAAAACTGGATAAAAATGAATGCAAAAGTTGAAATTACAGAGATGCCGGCAATGAAACTGGCTTATGTGACACAAATCGGGGTAAACGGACTTGAAGGCGCTTTTCAGCGAATTCTTAAGTGGGCTGCACCTAAAGGACTGCTGTCTAAAAACGACACCCATGTGTGCAGGGTATTTCACGACAGTTTTAAAGTGACCGATGCCGATAAAGTAAGAATGAGCATAGGGATTTTGACAAATCAGGAACTTGCCGTTGACAAAGAGATAGGCCTGGCAACCTTTGAAAAAGGAAAAAATATAGTTGGTCATTTTGTAATTGAGCCAAAAGAATTTGAAAAATCATGGGACAGCCTGTTCATTTGGATGAACGAGCATGGTTATAAAAAAGCAGACCGGTATCCTTTTGAAATTTATTACAACAACTATGCTGAGCACCCTGAAAAAAAATGTATTGTTGACCTTTGTATCCCGATTGTGTGAAAAATAAGAAAAAAGGCCGCCGCTAACTGCACTACAACCTCAGGTTAAAATAATGCCAATACCGGTTTATAACGATCATATGACAATAGAAGAAGCCTTGAAGGTTTATTTTTCTAAATATCATTTTGCTGATGGCGGTTACCATGACAAGTATTTCAAAATAAAGATCGGGCCTTTGAAATTGCCTTTTCCAAATACAAAATCCCGGGTAACAGCCGTAAAATTTCACGACATTCATCATCTTTTGACTGAGTACACCGCTTTTTGGAAAGGAGAAGTTGAAATAGGTGGCTGGGAACTTGCTTCAGGTTGCGGCAACCATTTTGTAGCCTGGTTGCTTAACTCCGGTTCGTTTGGCATTGGTTTATTTCTTTATCCCAGGTCGCTTTTCAAAGCATTTATGATGGGTAGAACAGCGAAAACCAATTTGTACCACGATTATACCTATGACAACGCCCTTTTAAGCAGAACAGTAGGTGAACTGAGGCGGGAACTGGGGATAGGTGAGATGGAAAAAAAACTTAATTTATATGATTGTGTTTATTTTATTTTTTGGGCAGTACTGATATTTGCAGGACTACTGTTAGTCGGTCTTTCAGGAGCCATGCTATTGGCACGTTGGTGTTGATGAGCTGTTGATTTTAAACGCTTCAGCCGCAATTAATCTGGCGCTAAACAACTAAATTGTTTCGTGAGAGAGGCTCGCTTAATACTTTCTTTTTGTTGTGTTTTTTGGGACAAATGTTCAATTGCTTAATTTAGATTTAATTAAGTTGAAAGCGGCTGCCAGTAACGTTTTTTCAAGAATTATTTATCAGCAAAACAAAATTATAAATCATGAATCAAAGGTGAAGATTCTGAAAGTGGTGTCGATTCTGCTTCTTTCCACGACTTAACAAATCCGAATGGGCTTTATCTGCAACTCGTATGGTCCGTTGACGAGAAATGGCTGTATATTCAGCCTAGCAGAAGATTCTATTAATTTTAGCATTATACTCAAATAGCAGAGCATAGGTAAAAGCTTTGTAATTTATCCTGTTATTTTGAAGTGAGAATCGTGAAAAAAACTTTCCATTTAAAATAGTAGATTCTTTAAATAATACCAACTGTAGTTCTGAACCCCTACGGACACCAACAGGTTGAACCTGAAGATTTTTCTTTGTCACGCCCATTCTTTCTGCATTGGCGCCGAAAGAAGCAATCACGATGGCTATCGAATTCATCCCAAGTTAATGTTGAAACAATCTGCGTACAGCTATGTCTAGGCTAGTGCGGTGGCCTGCGGCGCTTTGGTGCGAACCCTCATTTTTCGTTGAAGGGGCATTGGGTTTGGCAAACTCAGCGAAAAATGAATCCCGATGATTATCGGGAGGCAAAGTGCATTGTCCAGATAGCCATCGGGATTGCTTACTTTTTCATCTAAGGAAAAAGTAAGAAGAAATAACTCGAGTTGTTTCCGTTCAGTAAACTTAATGGGTCTATAATTATTTCATGCCTACGGCACAACCTTCGTCATCACCGCAACCGTTGCCATGTTGAACCAGCCAATCGCTTTTGTTTTGGCCCCTGCTGGCGTTACAATATTTGTTTTGACGTTTTCAGGGGTAGTGGCGAAAAGTCCGCCGTTGGTGATCTGCGTAAGGGCTTGCAAAAGGAAAAAGTAGGTGGTGCGGGAAATGGAATGGATCTCCACCTTACAGGTATTTCCGCTGTTGTATTGCCTGAAACCTATGAAAGTAACGGGTGGTGTAAAGTCAGTGGAATCAACGGTTAAACCAGTAACCACGCCGTTGGTGCCGTCAATCGACAGGTTAATGTCATCGGCGCCGTTAAACATGGTGTCGTTCCTGGCGGTTTTTACCCAGTAATAATCGGGGTTGTTGTCTGCCCTGTCTTTTGCGAAAAGTATGCAAAAATAATAAGGTTTAGCAGGTCCGAAACCGCTCGTGCCGTCATCGTATTGTGCGCTGATGCTGTCGATCTTTGCCGTGCGTTTTTGCGTGGCCAGTGAGGTGTAGGTTTCGCCGTCGATGGTTACATTGAGTTCATACTGGTGATCTTTTTTAGCGATGGTGTCGGTAGTCGCCTGGTTGAATACATAATAACCACGGTCGGTGTAGGAGAAGTTGTATTCTTTATTAATAGACAAATCCTTGAGTATAACGGTGGCGTTGGTTACAGGTGGCGCGTCCCTGTTGCTGAAGTAGCTGTCGTTGGTAACCACTCTGATGGACTGGGGTCCCCTGAGATCGTTCACAAAAGCGTCGATCACATACAATTTAGAGCCTTCATCCAGTTTGATCTGGACCACGTCTTCACAGGAACTCATGAAAAGTACTGTAAAACCGAAAATTAAAAATCTGAATGTCTTTTTCATCATTGCTGGTATTAAAAGTTAAAGTTGTAGGTAATGGCAGGCACAATAGAACCGATAATGGATAGACGCACTGCTTCCGTTTGTTGTGGCTCATTGGTTTTAGACCGGAAATAAATGCTGAATGCGTTACGGCGGTTATAAGCGTTGTAGACACTGATCACTATGGCTTGTTTGTACCTGCGGCGATCGTTTTTTCTGAAGTTAAAAGTGGCGCCCACGTCGAGCCTGTGGTAAGGCGTTACACGGTAGTTGTTTCTGACACCCGTTGTGTTATAAGGAATGTTCTGTCCCTGGATCTGGATCTTTGAATTGGGAAAGGTACTTGGCACACCCGATAAAAATACAAAATTGGCCGACACACTCCAGCGTTTCGAAAGTTCATAGCTCGCACTTGTATTTAAACAATGGGTACGGTCGTAGCGGCTGTAAAACCAGTTGCCATTGCTGATGCCCGACACCAATCTTTCGGTTTTACTTATGGTGTAGCTGATCCAGCCGGTTAATTTCCCTTTGTTCTTTTTTATGTAGAACTCGGTGCCGTAAGCCCTGCCAAGCCCTTGTAACAATTGGTTCTCAACGGTGGGGTTGATGAAGAGGTCGGCATTATCAATGTAATCCAATTGGTTTTTGAGGTATTTGAAATAAACTTCAACCGAGCTTTCGTACATGTTCTGTTTGAAGTTCCTGAAATAACCGATGCTGCCTTGATCGGCCGTTAGTGGTTTGAGGTTGTTGGTTGCGATGGTATATACATCCAGAGGTGTACTCGCTGCCGTGTTGCTGATCAGTTGTATGTACTGCGCCATCCTGTTGTAGCTGGCCTTGAATGAACTCACGCTGTTGATCACGTAATTCATAGAGAACCTGGGCTCCGGATTTACATAAGACTGGATGACCTGGCCCGCGCTGTAATTTTTTGTGTCCTTCAAAGGCAACTCTTCGTTAAGCGTGGTGTCGCCAAAGATAAAAGCTTTGCCTTTGCCCATATAGGCATACATGCTCACCCGCAGGCCGTATTCGATAGTGAGTCTGGGCAGGATCTTGTGTTCGTTGCCCGCATAAACAGAGTATTCGACACCATAACGGTGGTCAGACTTAAATTTCACTTTGCCATTCTCGAAGGTGCCCGTGGCGTCGAAAGGCAGGAAGTCGTACATCAGCGCCTGGGCGCCGAAGCGGATGGTGTTTTTGCTGTTGAGGAAATAAGTGAAGTCGGGTTTCACACTGTAGTTGATGATATTGCTCTTCCACTCAAAACCCTGACCATTGGCCGCTTTAAACTCCAGATAATAATTGTAATTGCTATAAAAGGTGGTAATGTTCATGAACAGCTTCTGGTTAAAGATATGGTTCCAGCGCGCGGTGGCCGTAGCATTGCCCCAGTTGAACTTAAATACCGAGAGCCCGAAAATATCGCGGCCCAGGTAGCCGCTGGCAAACACCGTGTTTTTATCGTCGATGCGGTAATTGAATTTAGCCGTGAGGTCATAAAAATAAAAATCTGCGTTTTTTAAAGGATTGGTCTTTTTTACAAAAGGTTTCACCAGGGCGTCGATGTAACTGCGCCTGCCGGCGATAATAAAGCTGGCTTTGTCTTTGATGATAGGCGCTTCAATGCTCAGCCTGCTGAAGATGGTGCCAAGGCCGCCGGTTACCGCCAGTTTTTTGCTGTTCCCTTCTTTCATCCTCACGTCGAGAATGGAAGACACGCGACCACCATACTGCGAAGGAATACCGCCCTTGATGAGCTTGACGTCTTTTACCGCGTCGGGATTAAACACCGAGAAAAAACCAAACAGGTGAGAAGAATTATAAACAGGCGCCTCATCCAGCAGGATCAGGTTCTGGTCGATGTTGCCGCCACGCACGTTAAAACCACTGGCGCCCTCACCTACGGTAGTGACACCGGGAAGAAGCTGTATGGCCCTGATCACATCCACCTCGCCTAAAAAAGCCGGGATTTTATTGATCTGTTTGATGTCAAGCTTCGCGGTGCTCATTTCAACGCTTTTTACGTTTTTATCCTCGGCCTCACCCATGATCACCACCTCTTCAAGCGCTTTGCCTTCTTCGGTCAATTCAAAATTTTTCACGAAATTTTTATTGAGGTCAACAGAAAAGGTAAAGGTCTGGTAACCGATCAGCGAAACACCGATCACATGTTCGCCCTTTGGTAACGAAACAGAGAAAAAGCCGTACTCGTTGGTGGAAGCGCCAATACCAGCACCCACTTTGTAAACCGTGGCTCCAATGAGCGATTCTCCGTTTTTTGAATCCTTCACATAGCCACTGAAGGAAAATTTCTCCTGGCTGAAAATATTGAGGAGGAGTACACTAAAAATTAAACTACATCTGAACTTCATAAAAAAAATTTAAACTATGTATAAAAAAGAGAGCCGTTTTTGTAAAATCGAGCGCAAAACTATGGAAACTTTTTTTCTCCCGCAAGTTTCCATCGTTTTATTTTACCGTTTGTAATTTTATTAAGGTTTAAGCCCGCCTTAACACAACCTTTGATCAGTATGGTTTTTATGCCAACTGACCTGCAAGGAAGACAACTCTAAACCGTTTTACCCCTAGTGGCAAATAGGGCTTATGCTGATCTTTTTTCTTAAGTTTGCGCTTGTTTTTACAGATTTTTGAACCCTTATAATGAAACCTTCCATCCCAAGAGGAACACGAGATTTTGGCCCTGCAGACATGTCGAAGCGCCAATATATTATCGATATCGTTAAAAACAATTTTAAGCTGTTCGGTTTTCAGCCCATCGAAACGCCGGCCATGGAAAACATCAGCACCCTCACTGGCAAATACGGTGAAGAAGGCGACCAGCTCATCTTCAGGATCTTAAACAGCCGCATCCACGAAAGCCGCAACAAAGATCTGCTAAAAAAGGAATTTGAGCTGTCATTGGAAGCAGCCAGGAACTCTGAAGCGCTTACCGAGCGCGCCCTGCGTTATGATCTTACCGTGCCCTTTGCGCGTTACGTGGTGATGCACCAGAACGAGATCACCTTTCCATTTAAACGTTACCAGGTTCAACCGGTTTGGAGAGGCGATAAACCCGCCCGTGGCCGCTACCGTGAATTTTACCAGTGCGACGCCGATGTGATAGGCACCGATTCCCTCATCAATGAGCTTGAATTGATCGCAATGATGGATAAATCCTTCTCAGAGCTGCGAATCCCTGTTGTGTTGAAGTTCAATAACCGCAAAATCCTTACCGCGCTTGCGGAGGTGATTGGCGCACCGGATAAAATCATAGAGATCACCGTGGCAATTGATAAGCTCGACAAGATCGGCAGGGAAGGGGTAAACAAGGAATTGTCTGAAAAGGGAATTCCAGCGGAAGCGGTCAAAAAACTGCAACCGCTGCTTGAATCAAAAGGCAGTAATGAAGACCGCGTAAATACGCTGCAAAGCATGCTTGGTAACAATGGCCACGGGCAGGCGGGAATTAAGGAGATCAATTTTATATTGCAGGGGCTTAACGATCTCAAACTCTCGCACGCGATTTTTGAACTCGATATTACTTTGGCACGCGGCCTTACCTATTACACTGGTACTATTTTTGAAGTAAAAGCCAACGCCGGCGATTTTACTCCCAGTATACTTGGTGGCGGGCGCTACGATGATCTTACAGGCATTTTTGGATTGAAGAACCTGAGTGGTGTGGGCATCTCATTTGGCATTGACCGCATTTACGATGTGATGGAGGAATTAAAACTTTTTCCTGAACATATTCAGAAGGCGCCGGCTGCCACGGTATTGTTCACCCACTTTGATGAAGCCTCACAAGTTTATTGCCTGGCCCTTGCTGCCGAATTGCGGAGAAATGAAATTGCCTGCGAGATCTATCCCAACCTCACTAAAAAGATTGGTAAACAGTTCGATTATGCCAATGAAAAAAACATACCCTTTGTTTGTACGGTGGGCAGCAACGAAATTGAAAAGCAGGTATTCGCTTTAAAAGATATGGGTACTGGCAATAAACAAGAACTTAATATTTCAGACATGATCCATTTTATTAAAACAGAATTAAAATGACCTTTATCATCGACCATACCAAACGCCTGAGCCTGGCCGACCTTGAACGCTTCCTTCAGGATAAGGAAACCACGGTTGTGCTTTCTGAAGCCACTAAAAAATCAATCAGCGATTGCAGGACCTACCTCGATAATAAAATGAAAAATAACCAGAGCCCTATCTACGGTATCAATACCGGTTTTGGTTCTTTGTGCAACGTCATCATTCCTCCACAGGACATCGAGAAGCTCCAGGAAAACCTGGTGAAGAGTCACGCCTGTGGCATGGGCGAAGAAGTACCGCAGGACATCGTGCGCCTGATGCTTTTATTAAAGATCCAATCCCTCTCATACGGCAAAAGCGGCGTGCAGTTGCAAACCGTTGAGCGTCTCTGTGATCTCATCAACCACCAAATCCACCCTGTGGTATACCAGCAGGGTTCTTTGGGCGCAAGCGGCGACCTGGCCCCGCTGGCACATCTGTGCCTGCCCTTGTTAGGTATTGGGAAAGTGAATTTTAAAGGTTCTCAGCTCGACACCAGCGTGGTATTCGCGCAAAAGGGTTTTACCTCCATCCGCCTGCAATCCAAAGAAGGCCTTGCCCTGCTGAATGGCACCCAATTCATGAGCGCATATGGGGCATACGGCCTCATCAAATGTCACCATTTAAGTAAAGCAGCAGATGTGATCACCGCTTTATCTCTCGACGCATTCGACGGGCGCATCGATCCCTTTAAAGATCACCTGCACACCATCAGGGCACATAGCGGCCAGTTGCAGACCGCGCAGGCCATCCGTAAAAACCTCGAAGGCAGTGAGATAATAACACAAGCCAAACAACAGGTGCAGGATCCTTATTCCTTCCGCTGCGCACCGCAGGTGCATGGCGCTACCAAAGACGCGCTGCATTATGTAAGCTCAGTTTTTGAAACAGAAATAAATTCGGTTACCGACAATCCCACTATTTTCCAGGAAGAAGACGAGATCCTCAGCGGTGGTAACTTCCACGGGCAACCCCTGGCCCTGGCGCTTGATTTTTTATGCATCGCCATGGCCGAGCTGGGCAGTATTTCAGAAAGAAGGACCTACCTGCTGATCTCGGGGCAAAGAAATTTACCGGCTTTTCTGGCACCCAACCCCGGGCTGAATTCCGGCTTCATGATCCCCCAATACACCGCTGCCAGCATTGTGAGCCAGAGCAAACAACTCTGCACACCGGCCAGTGTCGACAGCATCGTTTCAAGCAACGGCCAGGAAGACCACGTGAGCATGGGTGCCAACGCCGCCACCAAATGTTTACAGGTGATCAACAATACCGAAAAGGTGCTGGCCATAGAACTGATGAATGCGGCCCAGGCCATGGAATTCAGACGGCCGCTGAAAACCTCTCCAAAATTAGAAAAACTATTTTCTGCTTACAGAAAAGTAGTGCCTTACATGCGCGAAGACGATGTGATCTATAAGGCCATGCACGCCTCGCAACAATTCCTCAGGTTTAATTCATTGTCAGAATGACCGCCATGCCATTAAGATTATTGCTGGTATTTACAGCGTTTTTTTCCGTTGCTTCGGTTTTGGGCTGCCAATGCCCGCCCAGCAGCCTCAGCATTGAAGAGTGCAATAAATACGAGATCATTTTTAAAGGAAAGATCCTTTCGGTAAAAACCTGCGGTGATAAATTCGGAGAGGCCGTTTTTGAGATAGAAGATTTGTACAAAGGCAACGCTTCGAAAAATTTTACCGTGTTATTTGAATGTAATACTGAATGTTACCAGCAATTTCTGGCAGGGGAAGAATGGATCATATACAGCCGCTACAAACAGGTAAACAATGCCAAAATGGATTGGTGCAGCCGCAGCAGGAAATTTTTTAATAACCTGGGTGAAGATTTTTATATGGTCAACTATGGCAACGACTACGACGACGAAGTGAAATTTTTGCGCGACAACCTCGGTCGCCACAGGTTTATGCCAGATTCGGTGAAAGATGCCGGCGACAGGAATGCCATTCCCAGCACCAATCAGACCATCATCTTATTTGTTTGTTCCCTGCTGGCAATTATTTTGTTTTACTGGTTGTTCAACAAATATTTTAAATTTTAAATACAAATTATGAGCGTTCAGTTATTCAAACCGCATCCCTGGCATGGCATTCCTTTTGGGGAAAAATGTCCAAACATCATCACGGCATACATCGAAATGGTACCCGCCGATACGGTGAAGTATGAGATTGACAAAGAAACCGGCTACAGGAAAGTGGACCGGCCGCAGAAGTTTTCGAATTACCTGCCGGCCTTATACGGTTTTGTGCCGCAAACTTATTGCGATGAGCATGTAAGGGCCTATGCCGAATTAAAGTCCGGGAAAAAAGTGGAGCGTGGCGATGGTGATCCGCTTGATATTTGTGTGCTCACAGAGCGCAACATCACCAGCGGCGATATTATCCTGGAAGCCATTCCCATTGGCGGTTTCAGGATGATAGACAAGGGCGAGGCCGATGACAAGATCATAGCGGTGCTAAAATCAGATGAAATTTACGGACATTTAAAAGATGTAACCGATTGTCCCAATACTTTGATTGACCGTTTAAAACATTATTTTCTGACTTACAAAAACATGCCTGGCCACGAAAACAAAGCCGTGGAGATCACACATACCTATGGTGCTTTAGAAGCTCACGAAGTAATTTTAAAAAGTATACAGGATTACAATATCAAATTCAAGTCGCATATGGAGATAGGGGTGTAGGGAATAAAAATCTATCAGGTTCTAACAGAGGATTTAAATGATGACGGGTCACAACCACACTAAATATTTTATTTGCTTTCCAGACACAGTTCACTTATATGAAATATAATTAATTGAGATTGATTTCCCAGCAATCGTGTACTTTAGCAAACATGAAGTTTTCTAATACCGTCTTTCACAGATGTTCATTTAGTTTTATATTTCAGTAGCCCTATCTTTTCCTATCTATTCAATGAGGTTTTTTCAATCGGTGAATCGTAAAAATTAATTAATTGTTTAACTATTTATTTTGAAAAACTCGTAAAATGATTCCATCTTATTTTCACTTGGCTACACCTATCAAATTGAATTGTTGTCGTTTTTTAACATTTACGAATTGTTAAATTGGGAAAATTAATGTGGCGGTGCACCGCCACTTTCAAATTTTGTATCAGTAAAGTCGGGCTGTGTAGGCCGTCAAAATAATTTCGTATCTTTAATTAATTACAGCAACGGAATTTACATTGTAAATATTCTTAAAGAAAAAGAATTGTTGTTTAAGACCAAACTGATCAAACAAGATTAATATTTAATCATAATATAAAATCATGCGACCATTTGCCATAATCATATTTTTTTTGACTTTTTTGTCTGCCATTGGCCAGGGCTTCCGGACACGGCATTTTGTGCCTGGAGCCCTGAACAATAGTTCCAAAGCCATTTTCGAAACAAGTTATGGCAATTATATAGCAGGAGGGATCATTGTTGATCAGAACACCGGCAGTAACAGGCTTTGCCTGATGGGTCTTGACAGTGTGGGCCAGATTATTTGGACAAAAAAATACGGTAATTATCAGTTTGAATACCTGGACAATACTTTTATTTCGCGTACTTATTTTAAGCAAGGTAATGCTCTATATTATACAGGATGTGTCAGGGATAGTAACAACAAATACATTGGTGTGCTGATAAAATTTAATTTGAATGGTGATACTTTATGGCAAAAGATATTCAGGGATATTGACCCGTTAGAAGACGTTATTCCACAAATGCTTACTGGAAGTGTCGATGGAGGTTTGTTAATTACGGGTTTTTTCCAGAATAATGGCGTTTCTCCTTATAGCCAATGTATGCTGATTAAAATTAATGCAAACGGAAATCAAATATGGCGAAGAAAGATCGGCAAGGTAATTCCTGATGTTCAGGATGGTAAAGCCATCATCCAGGACAGTGCCACAAAAAAGATCGTTATAGCCGGTTATCAATACATTGGTTCTGCTAATTCACCAAGCATGGTAGACAATGTGGTCATCCTCGACAGTTTAGGCAACCAACCTGCCCGTTTCCGATATATCAATGGTGCTGGTGGGCTTTTGCTGGACATGATCCAGACCAGGGATAAAAAAATTGTTGCAGTGGGTTACAGGTACGGCGGTCAAACCATAAGTTCCAGGCTCTTAATGGCGGCTTTTGCAGTGAAATTCGATCTTAACTCACCATCTGTAGCTATTTGGAAAATGACCCTGGGGTTGGAAACGTTCGGCAATGGATTTACTTGTTTAACTGAGTTAAAGAACGGAGATGTTATGGTGGGTGGGTGGTACGACACGCTTCAACATACCAATCAATTTAGAAACGACCTGGTAAGGCTGGTAAAATTAAAACCTAATGGGCAGGTGAGTTGGAAAAAATACTACGATTACAAAACCAACGGACCCAACAAGGATAATGCAATAGCGCCGAGAGCCATCAGCCTTAATAACGATGGGTCTTTGGTAGGCGCTATTGAGTGTTTTAATTTCCCTGCGCCCAACCACTTCTTTTTTGTAAAATGGGACAGCACCGGCTGCGATAGTTCCCTTGCATATTGTCAGATGCTGAATAGTGTGGACGTCAAAAAAAATAAATTGTATGACCAGGCGCAGATCGCTGTTTTTCCAAATCCTGTGGGCGGGCTGCTCCATATTTCGGTGAACGGATCGCTTTCTGACGAAGAATTAACTTTAAGTATTGCTGATGTTTCGGGAAGAATAGTGAAGAGATTAACTCTTAAATCATCAGACGATCATTTCAAAGCAGACATCAACGATTTGAATAATGGTGTTTATATGGTTTCGCTGGAACGCAAAGAGGAGTTAATTTATAAAGGCAGGTTTGTGAAGGAATAGAGACCTTTTATTTGATAAAATTCTATTGGAGGTAAAAACTTGTAAGTTAAAACCAAAGCAAGTAAAGTGTATAACATTCGTACACGCTAACCGGATACGACACATAAGGTGCAGCATACCATATAGTAAGAACTAAAACCACGACATGAAAAAACTTCTACTGATTCCGATCTTGTTCTTCCTGGTTCAAAAAACACAATCCCAAACCATTTTTTGCCCGCCTGGTGCCGTATGGACTTACACCTATTTTGAGATGTTTTCGGGTAGCCAGAACGAGCAGGTCAAATATGTAAGGGATTCTATTCTGGGTAGCGATACGGTAAAGGTACTCAGGCATTTCAGGTACTTTAAGAACATGAATATCATGCCGGGCTACAAATACACACTCGTTAAAAAAACAGGCAATACCGTGTATTTCAGGAATCTGAGTACCCAGCATACCTGGCAGGTATTGTATAACTTTGGCGCCACTGCGGGGCAAAGCTGGCAGAATACCATCAGCCTTTTTGACAATTCTCCCTCTACTTCCACACTTACGGCCATTTATTCTGTGATGGTGGATTCTGTGAACTATACAAACATCAATGGTTTTAATTTAAAGCGATTATACGTTAAGTATTGGTCGCAATACGCGAACCCGTTTACTGGTTATGACGCTGCGGTTATTACCGAGCGTGTTGGCAATCATTATTTTCTTTTTAATTTTTACAACTACAACTGGGTGAGCGATGGCGATCAGCGGCCGGGGATTTTATGTTACCAGGACAACACTTTTGGCGTGAAACAATTCAGCAACAAACCCTGCAATTATGTAGGGTACAACGGCGTCAACGACAATATTTACAATAATGCCGGTATAAAAATCTATCCTAACCCCGCAACTGATTTTTTGTATATCAACATTGAGAACGCGCTCATAGAAGAAGAAACCAATGTCAGGATCACTGATCTTTTAGGGAGACAGTTTAAGAACGTCACAATAAATTTTACGCAAGCAGAACCTGCAAAAGTTGACATTTCTGATCTTAATAACGGCCTTTACCTGTTATGTTTTGTAAATAACAACAAAGTAGTTTATAGGGGTAAATTGTTGAAACAGCGGTAAGCCACATGAAGAGAATCATTTTGATATTCATATTGATTTTTTCGCTTCAGGAAGCGCTGGGGCAGGCCGTGTTTTCTCCACCAGGCGCCAGGTGGCATTATAATTTTCATTCATGGTTATCCAACTCCGACCGCAATGAAAAAATAACTTATGTTCAGGATTCTATTTTGGGAAATGATACTGTAAAAGTTTTGTTTCATAATTATTATTATAACTATTGTAATTTTTCAGGGGGCGCCAGAACCCTTATTAAACAAAAAGGTGATACAGTGTTTATGAGAAGCCTGGCGACCAATCACAGCTGGCAAATTCTCTACAATTTTGCAGCAACAGCCGGCCAAACCTGGACGGTTACTGTCAATACATTCTGGAATGTAGCCCAAACCCGCACCTATACAATTACTGTAGATTCGGTTAAGAACATAAGCGCCAATAATTTCACATTAAAAAACCTTTACGTAAAATATCAGTATGGCGGCAGTGCCTTCATCGAAAAAACGCAGATCATTGAAAGATTTGGCTGCTTGCCATTCATGTTCAATTACCGCAACCCGACTGTTTATTCAGATTGTGATATGGCATACGGCTTGTTGTGTTATGAAGATAATCAATTCGGGTTAATTCAATTCACAAATAAACCCTGTGACTATAGTTATTATATGGGTGCTAACGAGAACAGCCGCACAGATTCTAAACTTATAGTGTACCCTAACCCGGCCGATAATTTTTTCAGCATTGCTGTGGAGAATGAAAAGCTTAACGATATCATGGGTCTGATTGCAACAGACGCATTAGGAAGAGAATTCAGGTTGGCGCCCATCAGTAGCTTAAATTCAGAACTGAAAATTGATATTTCTAGCCTTGCCCCTGGACTTTACCTGTTGAAGCTGACCAACAAAGATCGTGAAACTTATGCAACGAAGTTGCTGAAGAATTAATTTACCGCCCACTGCTTACTCTTATCTGCCCATTTCTAACCGCCGCCTGCATACTGCCAACTGCCTACTGCCCACAGCCTCCTCCTCAGAGTTCCTCAGTGACCTCAATGCCTTGGTGGTTCCCATCTTCCACTGCCTCCTCCCAACTGCCTAAGCATTCCACCTAAAACTTAGTGTTTCTGGTGTTCTGAGTGTCTTAGTGGTTTTCACCTCCTATTGTCCCTCCAGATTCAACTGCCATTTCCAGGCACTCAGCATCATGTCGTCCAGCGAAAATTCCGGGATCCACTTGAGTTCACTTTTTGCGAGATTATTATTGGCGTATACTGCCACCACATCCCCCTCGCGCCTCGCACCTACTGTATATTTTAGTTTTTTACCAGATACCTTTTCAAAGGACCTGATTACCTCCATCACACTTACGCCGTTGCCCGTGCCCAGGTTAAAAAGAGAAAGGTTGTTTTTGTTGTTATGGCCGAGCAGGTAATGCAGGGCTTTCACGTGTGCGTCGGCAATGTCGGTAACGTGTATATAATCCCTCACACAATAGCCGTCTTTTGTATCATAGTCGCTGCCGAAAACCGTTAATTCGTTTTTGCCCACCGCTGTTTGCGTGATGATGGGCACCAGATTGCTGGGCTTGCCAATGGGGTATTCGCCTATCTTGCCGCTGATGTGGGCACCAACGGGATTAAAGTAACGCAGCAACACCACATTAAAGGAAGGGTTGGCATTGCAGAAAAACTGTATGATCTCTTCGCCAATTTGTTTGGTATGCCCATAAGGGCTCTCGGCCTTTTTGAGGGCGGTAGTCTCCGTAACAGGCAATTCGTCGCTGTTGCCATACACCGAGCAGGACGACGAAAAAATAAAATTGTTTATTTTATTTTCTTTCGCGAAGGCCAGCAGGTTATTAAGCGAATTGAGATTGTTGTTGTAGTATAAAATAGGATCGGCTACACTCTGTGGCACCGATTTAAAAGCGGCGAAGTGGATAATGCCGGCAATGTCTTTAACTTTTGACAATTGGTTTTGTACCTCGGTAGCATTGCACAGGTCAAAGTTCAGCGTTTCAAAATCCCTGCTCACCAATGCTTTAATTCTGCCATAAGAAGCGGCTGTGGAGTTCGAGAAATTATCCACCGATACTACATTAAAATTTGTTTTATTCAACAGTTCAATGATCGTGTGTGAACCAATGTAGCCCGCCCCGCCGGTCACTATTATTGTTTGCATAGCGTTTACTTTTAAATAGCTTTAAAGATAAGTATAAAATTTGCCATTTCTCCCGCCTGTTGCTACTAAACAATGCAAAATGTAATTAATTATTGTCGGTTTTTTTCATATTTTTAGCGAAGTGCAGGAAAGTTGGCTAGACATATTTGATCTTTTATTACCGCCATTTTACATACTGATTATTTTTTCTTATGCGCAGATCGTTGTTAACAGGAATATCAAAAAAAAGAAACATTACCGTTACTTATTAACCGCCCTGGCATGTAAGATCATGGGCGGTATTGGTTTGTGTATTGTGTATACCTTTTATTACAAGGGCGGCGACGTAACCAACTATTTTTTGTCAACTTCAACGTTTGTTAATGTTCTCTTGCAGGGCGACTTTTCGAAGTTTTTTGAAATGCTCGACTACAGGAATAACAATGTGTGGGATATTTTAGGATACAACAACACCTATGGTTATTTTTTCTTTGTGCCAAGCGACTATTACGCGCTGTTTACGGTGACACTTACAATTCCTTTTTGTTTACTGGGCTGCAAGAGCTTTATTGTGACCACCATTTTACTTTCGAGTTTTGCTTTTATCGGTTTATGGAAACTGTATGAAGTATTTGTTGATGTTTTTCCCGATCTGGCATGGCAGCTGGCTATAGCCATTTTTTATATTCCTTCGGTGTTTTTCTGGGGGTCGGGCATTTTGAAAGACACTTACGCGCTCAGCGCCATTGGTTTTTATATTTACGGACTTTACAAATACCAGATCCTGAAAGAAAGAAAGATCAAATACCTTTTAATGGTTATTTTTTCCATTATCGCTTTTATTTACATAAAACCCTATTACTTTTTTGCCTTATTACCGGGTTCATTGATCTGGATCGCGTTTCAGAGAATTAACAAAATAAAAAGACCCGCTATGAGGGTCATGGCGGTGCCTATCCTGTTAACCGCCACGCTTTTCC
Source organism: Chloridella minuta (assembly GCA_032273045.1). Lineage (NCBI taxonomy): Eukaryota > Xanthophyceae > Mischococcales > Pleurochloridaceae > Chloridella > Chloridella minuta. Next base: position 35,156 of record JAUKPQ010025954.1, read on the forward strand.
TGGTTGTTGGCAGCCTGCAGGCCTTTGGCAGTTACCTTGGTGAATACAGCCTCGATCTCATCCTGTTAAAAGCGGTAAAAACGCAGCAGGACCTTGTGCGGGAAGCATATGGGACCAATAGCCATAACATCGGGGCCTTTGAGCCAACCATTGCCGGCATAGTTTCCAAAATACCTGCAGCACTCAACCAGGCGCTTTTCAGACCATTTATCTGGGACGCGCGAAACCCCGTGATGATACTTTCGGGACTTGAGAATTTATTTATGCTGGGCTTCTCCCTGTACATCCTGATGAAGGTTAAATTTGCAACCTTGTTCAAATCGCTCTTCAGTAACCCCCTGCTGATTTTCTCGTTTTTATTCGCCCTGTTTTTTGCATTTTCGGTGGGATTAACAACCGCGAATTACGGCGCTTTGGTGAGGTTGAAGATACCTTGTATTCCATTTTACCTGGCCTCTCTTTTTATATTGTATTATCTCAATAAAGAAAGTTTCAAAAAAAGGTGATCACTTTGTTTTGGTGAAAAAGATGCTTTCCATTATTTCTCCTTTGCCGGCCATTACATCGGGCATCAGTGCATAGCTTGAGTCAAAATAGTTCCTGATAATAAATCTGAAGGTATTCACCGAACTGATGCCGGGGTATAAGGGAACGTGGTTGCCCCCGGGTGCCCTGATCGCGTTCAAAACCATCGACCTGGATTCGAAGCGCGCCGCTTTGTCAACAGTTTCTATCCAGGGACCATGGTCAGACTGCAGGATAATGACGCCCTGTTTATCGTTGCGTATAATACCTGAAACAAATTTTTTGATCACATCGTTCATGTATCGCAATTGTTCAACATAATTTTGTCGGGGTTCCCATGAATTGTCGTGGTTTTTAACCTTAAATACACGTTCTCCCTTGCTGTTAAATATAAAAGGCGGGTGTGGCGCAACCAAATGAATAAAAACAAACTTCTGTTTCCCAGGAATTTTTACGATCTCGTCTAATTTTTCTATCTGGCTTTTCAGCCTGCGGTGTTGTATGATCCCAAACAATTCATCCAGCCTGAAGATGGTGAATTTTAATACACTTCTTTCGAATTCATTCGGTGAAGCAATGGCGATCGTTGAATCTATGTGCGAGAACCCGCTGGTTACCGAGTAACCCGACTCCATGTTGTACAGTTTGTAGCCTTTTCTTTTGAGTTCAGGAAATAGGCGGTTGTTACGCAAGGCATGTCGGCGCTGATCGCCTGTGGCCGAATAAAGATAATCCATGTTAAAAGTGCCCGAAAGCGACGACATGGTTGAAAAGTAGTTGGCGAAAGAGCTGTCTGCCACATAAAAACCTTCATGTTTTAAAAAGTCAATAAAGGCCGAATTGTCATAATTGTAATATTTTTTAAGAACGCGCTGGTTCGCGTAACCATCAAGAATAACATAATAAATATTGGGGAGAGGTTTTGCGTCGCCCGCTGTTGTTGATACTTGAACAGGAATCTCGCTTTTAACTTCCGCATTCATATTCAGAATAACGATTTTCGATACATTGAATACCACCAGCATGAGTACCAGCATGTTCAGAAACAAATTAATTTTATGACCTGTGCTGATCTTTTTTTGAACGAACCACAAGATGGTTACACAGGAAATAAGGGTAAAGGAAAGCAGATAACGGTGAATATTCGCAAACGGCCACTTGCCCCTGTAATAAAAATATTCAATGCCATCGTACGTTACCCCGTAGTTAAAAATAAGAAGAAGAATCAGGGTACTTGTAATTCCGGATTTGATGGCGTTGCGGTGAAAAAGATAGCTGACAGAAAACAGCAACAATGACAGGATGGTTCCGTAAAAAAGTGTTCTTTTCACCATCGATACATCTACCAGCTCAAAGTTTTGCGCGTACAGGAAGAAAGAGACAAAATAAATGACTAAAAAAGTATGTAAAGGAAAATTACTTAAAAATCTACGCATGCTTTTGCATTAAAAATAATTTTCTTCCGGTGTTCCCGATATCAATTTGTTGTCTGATGACAAAAAATTTACCGAAGGCTTTTGCAAAGCCCAGCAGGTGGTAATCGGTAAAAATATCTTTGCGCGTAACCAGCAGGCGTTGTGCCTGTTGATCTTCCTTGGGCACAAATTCTATGATGAGTGATGAAGCCATTTCTGACAGTTGTTTTGCAAACAGATCAAATGGCACGTTGTTTCCGATGGTTACATGGTGAAGCAGCGCCAGCGCCAGCACCATGTCGAAATTACCACGTTTTAAAAATGAAGTTCTTTCCTGGTTGTTCAGCCCAGTTCCCGGCGAAGGATTGGTGATGTCGACAACCAGCGGCAGTATGTTGCCGATTGCCGCACCCGAAGCCTTGTTGTACAGGTTATTCACAACGCTCGCATCCGAATCCACACTCACAACAAGCTGCACATTTTCGGCGCACAACAACGAAAATTCGCCGTCGTTGCAGCCTATATCAATTACATTTGCAGGACTCAGCTCTTTTACCAGGCCTTCAACAATGGTCTTTTTTTGTTTAAAGGCCGCGTCAGAATATGAAAATGTTTCGTAATAATTAACCCAGGGCGATGCGTTTTCTCCGGCCTTGAGCCGGCTTATGTAGTTTTTTAATTGTGTTAATATTGCAACAAGGCGGGTTTTACCAAGGCGAAGGTCTTTTAATTTTTTTGAAGCGTTTGTTCCCAGCTTCTTTTCAAGTTTTGAATGGTAGTGAATATGTGAGAAGATGCTAAAATTAAATTTTGTTTTAAAGGGTAGACTGTAACTTATCACGTTTAAGGGTATGCCGTCAGGGTATTTCAGATTCAGGTTCGCAACTTCATGTTTGCCATAAACCCAAAGCAATAAGGGCCCAAGAAAATGCCGGCAAAATTGCCCGTATGCCTGCCAGGGTTTATTGTCTTCATAGATCTCAAATGAGAGGGTGTCAATAAAAACAGGTTTAGTTCCATTGAACTGAACATTATAAGCAGTTGCGTCCTTTAAGCTCATCCCTTTTTCAAGGGCGCTTAACTGGATCTCAAGTGTGAGCAGGGCCGCCAATTTGAGCTGCTCAAAGCACCATTCATACGGGTAAGAAATAAACGGGATTATCTGCGGTTTTAAGACCCTGTAGATTTTTTTTTCTGCCCGGTCCACCAAGGTGGGATCAGCCTCGGTGTGAGGTACCAGCAAAGCTTTTGACACAAGATCGTTGTAAAGGCCCGAACTGATAAAAAAATCGAAGCTGGGTTTGTAGGATTCGAATACGTACCTGTAGATTTCCCCTTTTAATGTAAATATAGCGCCATCGGGGTCCTTAAAAGACGATGGATGGGGACTTAAGCCCATAAACTGTTATTTTTTTCTTTTAAAAAAGCCAATAAATGAAGCCCACTTATTCTTAAGGAACAAACTTCCGGCAATTATACTCCCGAGAATAACCTGCAATAAAAGACTTCCGGTGCCAGGGTCGATGTACAGTAAGAAAAGATCATTTAGCATAAAATAAATCTGATGAATTTAGATTGCTCTAAGATAAAAAATAATTCGTTAAAAAAATGGAGCTGTATAGATTAATTATAAATAGATGGCTGTGTAAATGTTGCTGGCTATGGCGTAATTTCTCTCTTTATCGGCAATTTTGCGGATCTTTTCACCGAGGAGTTTGTCATGTAATAATTCATCAATTTTTTTAACCGCATTCATGTATTCCAGGGCAGTGAGGTCCTGCAGAACGTAACCAATATTGTGATCGGCAATCAGCTGGCTGTCGGTAGAGATATCTTTGGTAATAACAACGGGCAGGCCCATGGCCCAGTATTCAGCATTTTTTATGGGCGTGCAGTATTTTTTAGTTGGAACCGGGCGCACAGGGCAAATACCAAAATCCCCTAGTGTTAAATAATCAGGAACCTGGCTGTGATCAACAAAGCGTTTGATGACTACGCCACGGTCGATACCTGATTGTTTGCAAAAAACGGCAACTTCTTCGTCAGAATGATTGGTGAGGAGCAGCACTTTGAACTTTGGCCCCCAGAATGAAGAAGCCACGTTAAAGAAGTCAAAAACTTCCTGCGATAAATATATATCGCCAAACTTGCCAATGTAAACACAAACCAGCGAATCCTCCCCGATACCGGGAACCAGCGAAAAGTTCTTTGGTGTTTTGGAAAATAACTGCAGGTCAACGCAGGCAGGCTTCACATAATAATGTTGTTTACTGATGCCATATTCTTTTTTTGAATAGGCGATCATGCCTTCAGCTGCGCAGATAACTGTTTTGGCCCTTTTTAACTGGCGTTTCTCAAGAAAATACAAAATTTTGAACGCGAAACTGTTTTTTTTCCAGGTGCCGGTCTCAACCATCGATTGGGCGTGAGGTTCAAAACTATCTAAAACAAGCGGCTTCCCAGTAAGCACAGAAACGATGTAGCCGATGGCTCCCCCCGGCGTACACCAGGCATGGATGAAACTAATTCTGTTCTTAAAACTTAAAAAAACAAGTGAAAACAGGAGGTAGAAAAATTTGAGGGCCATCATCAATCCAAAGGGTTTGTAATCGTGATTAACCAGCTCTATGCCTTCAAGCCTGTAAGCTGCTTTTGTTTCGCGGTATGCTTTTTCATTGTTGTGGACGTAAGGCGTGAGGGTAAAAAGAAAGATCTTAGCGCCCGGATCAAGGTTTTTTCTGATAAGCCGTACATAGGGAAGCGCGTATGACTGGAGTATGGAGCTTTTGTAGCCCCAATAAGTGATAACAAGTATATTTTTGGCTCTGCTCAAAATAATTGTTTGATAATGCCCAAAAATCTGCGTTTAAAAATAAGCAATGGGTTGCAGAACAGCGCGAGTATAAGATATTTGACAGCCGCTGCCCGGCTTTTTTTTGTCATGGCAATGTGCAGTGAGGCGTATGAATATATGCCTGAGAGAAACGAACCTCTGTAAAAAAGCGATGATTTGATGCTCTGCGAAGTGCGCAGGATGTGATTTTTAAAATGCTGGATCTTGTCGCTGATCTGAGTGGGGCTGTAATTTAAAACGCTCCTCGCCCCGTGGTTGACCATAACGATCGATTTCCCCGGAAAACAATAAAGCTTGTTGTGTGCGATGATCCTCAGCCAGAGCTCCCAGTCTTCAAATAAAATCAGCGCCCGGTCGGTATTGAAATAAAACTGCTTAAACAGGCTCTGCTTCACAATAACGGAGCTGCAACCCAGGAAATTGCCGTAGAATAATTTTGCGGGATTAAAAAACCCGCTGATGCCATATTCATACAACGGGGTTTTGTCGGGATTGAGAATCACATAACCCGCGAAAATGAATTCTGGGTGCCTGGCCTCCCGACCAATAAAATTACTGATGGTGGCCAGGTGATCGGGCTTCATTTCGTCATCAGAATCAAGGAAGATCAGGTATTGTCCAATGGCACGGTCGGCGCCGAAATTCCTGGCCACGCTTCGTTCTTCGTTTGTTTTGTAAAAATACCTGATTCTGCTCTCGTTAAGTTCTTTCACAACGGCGGCCGTATCATCTGTACTGCCATCATCCACCACAATAATTTCAAAGTCAGGAAACGTTTGCGATAGCACCGAAAACAGGGTGTTCCTGAGGATCAATGCCCTGTTATAGGTAGGTATTATAATAGAAAACAACATAAATTATCAGCCCCGCCGTCTCACCATTTCAAAGATAAAACGCGGAATAAATTTAAGTCTAAAATTATATTTATAGTATTTGTTTTTAAGATAAAAGCTGTTATAATTTTCTTTTAAAAACAAACTCAAGCGGAGGCAGGCAGCGGTGTTGAAGGACCTGTAATAGGCGTGGTAACGCAAATGAACATGCTCCAGAAAAATCAACTCCAGCTCCTCGTCGCTCAGTCTGATTTTTTTTTCAAAAGGCACCAATGGCATCACTTTTTGAACGAGTGCCAGTGCTTCCAGTTTAACAGCGCAGGAAGCGCCATTGTCGAGTGAATTAAAAATGCCGGACAATACAGTGCTCCACTCTTCGGCAAAACCGGTTTGCCCGGTGGTTTTCGACTGAGCGTGAAGCCTGTAATGCGATAATACCGCGTTGGTTCTTTTTGCCAAAGCGCCTCCTAAAATTGCCCTGGCCACGAGTTCAAAATCCATGGCGTAATGCAGTTGCTCATTCAGCAGGGCACCGGCATCCAGATATTTTTTTCTGAAAAAAGAAGAAGGCTGTGGAAAACGCATGTATGGCAGGTATTCATGGGGCAGCAAATCCTTGTCGGGCCCAACAATTTTGTCTTTTGTTTTTTCGCCAAATAACCTGGCCCTGCCGTGAACAAAGCCAATTAAGGGATCGCTTTCAAATAATTGTATAACCGTTGCCAGAGTGCCGGGTTCATAGTAGTCATCACTGTTGAGCCATGTAACAATTTCACCTTTGGCTACCTTAAGGCCCTTGTTAATGGCTTCGCTCTGGCCGCCGTCTTTTTCACTGATCCAATAACTGATCTTATCAGCGTGTTTTCTGATCACGTTCACACTATCGTCAGCGCTGCCACCGTCAATCACAATGATCTCGTAATTTTTATAGCTCTGCGCCGCAATCGAAAGCAAGGTATCTTCAATAAAACTACCCTGGTTAAAAGATGGAACAATGATGGATATAAGAGGATTGGCCTGGTGCATTTTTAACAATGGATATTTACAGGAACGAAACTACTCAAAAGTAAAGTTAATTTTTGAAAGCATTATTTGAAAATATAAGGTCGATCGGCTACGCTGCTGGTACACCGGCCATTTGGAGGGGCAGATTAAAAATAATACCAAAACTAGGAAAGGTGAATTTTAAAATCACTTTTTTCCGGCGTTTTCGCGGGGTCGCTGATCATACACAAAGGCACCTGCCCGTAAAATGAAGCCCACATGCTGTATGTACTTGGTGGCCCGGCAATGTAGCTGCACTTTGCGAGACAATACAGGTCAAGCAATTCATGCCCGGGTGCAAAAGTTATTTTAAAGCCACTAAGAGTTAAGGCCTTAAGTCCTGTTGTTTCGTTGGAACTGATCAAAAAGTGAACCTGTTCGGCGTTAAATAACAAAGCCAGGTTTTTAAGGATAACAGCATACTGTTCAATCGAATAATAATATTTACCCCCTTCAAAAGTCTTGTAGTCGCCACGCCTGATGTGCAGGCCAATAATGGTTTCTTTACCAGGCGTAAAATTCTCCGCGAAGAAACTGTTTACCTTGTGTGAAAACGTGGCAGCAGGGCTAAAAAAGTCCCTGATCTTTATTTGGTGTTTTGCAAGCAGCCGGTCTGACCTGAATCGCCAGCCCTGCACAAAACAAATCCCTTTTTTTAACTGCGGCGCATGCTGAGGATCCATCTGTTCGTGCCAGTCGATGGCCAGGGCCTTTATGGGGCCGCTTTTAACGCGCAGCCGCACCAGTGTCCGGGCCAGGTAATAACACAATTTGTAAAAGGGTTTATTGCCAGTAAGGGAAAAGCCTGAGGTGCTTTTAAAATAGATGCGGTACGCGTGAAAGGCCGGGTCTTTGATCTTCACTTTATTGTCAAAGCCATAAGCCAGGAAGTTGGCGTACACAAACAACAGGTTGGCGAATTGTCCGGGCTTATCGGAAATAATGATCATAAACTATTTTCTGAAATATCTGCAACAAATGCGGTCTCTGAAAGCAGCAGCGACCAATGTTATAAAAAATTATGAATAAATCCTATGACTATTGGCGCCGTTGTTACCTGAACAATTTTTTGATTAGTTCAGCTGTTTTCTGTTTCTTCGCGCTTTTTCTGATGCCTTTATAGCAGGCATACACACGTTTTATAAACCAAAAAAGTTTCGGATCGTTTGTGCCCCGTATGCCGTATGGACTCATGATCAGGGAATCGGGCATTTTTTTATATTCGGGAATATAAAACCGCCATATTTTTTTTACAGTAATAAGGTGATAATACATGAATTCCTCGTGGGTTGCAAGATCAGTTAAAGCGCCATGTTTATAAATGTAATTTACGGGTTGAGGGTGTTCGCGGATGATGTCTTTAAAATGGGCTTTTAGCTCACCATGCCGTTCCGCGTGTTTTACAATATCAAACATAGCCGGCGGAAGACCCTTTTTCTTTAAGGCATCAAAAGTAAAGATCTCGCCGTTCCACCGGTGGCAGCATTCTTCAAACGCGAAGTAGGTGGGGTTGTTCAGCAGTGCGATGATGTCATCGTGTCTTTTGTAAAGGGCATTTATAAAGGGCTTGTTCTTAAACAGTGTGAAATGACCTGCCGTCCAGTATTCTTTGGTGGTGATCACATCATATTCATTGAGCAGTTCGTCGTTTAAAAATTTCCGGAGGTCACCCCAGATAATGTCCAGGTCGCACCAGCCCCAATGATCATAACGCTTGAGTTCTTTGCTGAAGATCTCCCCAAACAGCGGTTTTAGCTCGTTTATTTTCCAGGCACTGCTGAGCTGTATGGGCGCTTTTAATTGCTCTCCCGAAAACGCGTTTAATTCGGTGATGTTCATTTTCACGAAGTCGATGTTCCCGTCGGAGTAACTTTCGGCTATGTGATCATTGATGACCATAAAGTCGATGGTTTTATTTTTTTTACAACTGGCGGTGTAGTAGGCAAAATAACCGGGCAAAGGCCCCATGTAACAGGTTATCAGGCAAATACTTTTCATGAATTATTTAGTGTCGATCATTTGTTTGACATTCACTTCAAGCTCAGCCAGGTCTACCCTCAGATCGAAATTATTGCCAGTTGCCGAATGTAGAACGCTTTCGCAATTGAGGTAATAATAATGCAGGCCGCACACATTGGCCAGCAGGTAATACATATTGTTCACAGCGTCTTTTTTACCTCTTAATTCCATGACAGAGGCGCCTGTTTGCGCGAACAGCAACATGGCCAGCGCCGCGCCGTGGATACTGATGATGTGAGCCGCACTGGCGATGAGGTTGATTTGCTGGGTAAAATTATAATCTTCAAGGTAGATGGTTTCAAAATTGTACTTCGCCAGCAGGCCGCTAACTGCAGTTTCATTTTGAATAAAACGCCTTTTCGCTTTTTGCCGGCTGATATAAATGTTTCTTGCAGGCCCTGCCACGACTGGTATTTTGGTTTTCACCAGCGCCCTTAATTTTTTTACATTGTCGGGGTGAAAGTTGCCTGTATCGCCAACGGGGCTCGGAAAATGAAGGGTCTTAAAATAAGTAAGGGAATTTTTCGGCAGGTAGTGAATGTCTTGGATGTCAAAAAGTGCCATTGAATCGCGGTAGATCGCTTCTTCTTTAAAATAGGCCGGAACAATCACAGTGTAACGATCCAGAATGTCACTCACTTCAACCAGCCTTGTTAAACCATCGCAGATCCAATGCGCGAAACCGTTGGGTCCGCTGTAATTATCAAAAATGATGATGCACTGCCGGCCCTTGTAGGCAAATCTTCTGAATTGCAGGTAAGACTTAAAAAGATACCTGAGCCTGTAATTTTTAAAATCTATGTCGTAACAAACAATGTTCTCTTTTAGAGGTGAAAAATTTTTGTAAATGATACCAAGGTCGGTGACAAAAACTTTTTCAAGCAGATAAAAGCCGCTTTGTGGCAGGAGAATTTTTTGGTCTTTCTCAAACAGCTCAGCGTCTGCTTGCCTGAAATTCACTGGCAGTAAGTTCTTTACCTCACAACTTTTATGAAATATTCTTAAGAGCTTTCCTCTCATCGCTTAAAGGTAAGGGTTTGGTGAAAACCTGACAATCGTATAACCATCCCTCTTAAAGGCATCCAACAACTTGTTTTCGGGCATTGTTTTAAAAACCACCATTTGTATGGTGTTTGGAAAAGCGAGCCCCAAAGATTCTTTTATTTTTTTGATGGCCATGGCACGCTTTATCTTTTTGTAAAGTGTAGCCTGTTCCGAAAAAATTTCTTTTTCCACTCCGCTGAGGTAAATATCGTTGAAGCGTTTATAAGCGATGCAAGGCAGGCCCAGACCCTGCGCCATTTTTTCGAATTCACGTACCGATATGGTATAGATGTAATTGCCAATGGGTTCGTAGTTGCCCGTATCGTGGTGGGTATTTGGTTTACCGGCAATTGTTTTGAGGCCATGTTTTATTTTTTGCAACACGGTTCTCAAAACCGGAGAGGGCGAAAAATCATGAGGTTCGGTAAAAACGATGGCGCGTTTCGACACCCTTAACATTTCATAAACGGCAAGTGCGGGTCTTGGGAAATGGTGGTAAGACTGTTTGCAGTATGCATAGTCAAAGCTTTCGTCGGCAAAGGGAAGTTTTTCGGCATTGGCGTAGGCAAAATCCCGGATCATGTTGTTTTCTTTAGCCACCTGCAGCAAGGTCTGGTCAATATCGCTAGCCAGGGCATTACCCCCCATGCGGTCGATGTAGGCAGCCGAGGTGCCAAACCGGCCGTCGCCAACAGTGAGCCAGGAGCTGTTTTTTGGATTGTCGAGAAAAGGCAGAAGAACTGAAAGCATGCGCGTGTGACGCCAGAGATCAGTGGTTGACCTATCGAACCAGTTTTTATAGGTTGAAAGCTCTTGCTCAGCGTCGAGGTTATCGAACGAGTGCGCGTGAATCTGATAACTTTTTTCTTCCAGCCCCATTTTTAAATTTTAAATAATTCAATGAGATCGTTCTTTGATATTTCAATATTCTGGTTATAGTCAAGAGGAGCGACATTGATTTTTCCTTCGCTGAGATCTTCCAGGTAAGTTGCCAGTTGCCTGTAGTCAGTGGCGTCAAAGAACAAAACATTTTTTTTGATCTGTTCTTTGTTCACATTCAGGTTGCTGGCAATCACAAATTTGCCCAGAGCTTTGGCGTCTTCAACCACCGTGCTCCATCCTTCAAAAAAACTGGGCTGGATCACAGCCCTGGCTCCCAGGATCAGGTTTACCTGTTCTTCCCGTGAAATAAATCCAGTTAAGGTGATGTGATTTTCCAATTGCTGTTCACGCACATAAGTTCTGAGTTCATCAAGGTAGCTTTTATTTTTTTCATCGTCATATTTGCCTGTAAACACAACATGTGGCCGTTTTTGAGTTTTCAATAACAGGTCAAGCGCCCTGAGAACAACCATGTGATTTTTATGTGGCCAGAATTGATTGCACACAATAAAATAATCCTCAGGAATGCTGGAAGGGCGGCGAACCAGGGCAACGTTGGCGTTGATCAATGAAACAAAATTATACACGTGTTTCCTGGCCCGGCTGTTGGGATAAAATTGGTCAAAATGATTTTCTGAATCGTGGCTCGAAAAAACAAGGTCTTTGGCCGACAAAGCGATATTTTCGAAAACGGCGTCACGTTTTTTTAATTCCTCCTGCGAAAAAAGCTGGGGCAGAAATTTGTGCTGAAAATCATAGATCCAGTAAAAAACTTTACAATTAAGCTTTGCATGCGAAGGATGGCAGCTGATCAAAGGATACAACACATCTAGCTTTAAAGCGTTGATGTCGGATTCAAACCTGTTTCGGGCTATCTTGTGGTACAATTTATAAAAAAAAGGTTTTTTATCAAGATACCTGATCTCGGTATTGCCGGAGGGGATTTCTTTGAGTAATCCGGCGGGTGTTCCCGAATTAACGATCACAACCACAGTGAGTTTTTTATGCAGCGAAATGGCCTGGAGCAATTTAATGATGTTGAGCGAATAATAAACGCCTCCCGCCCAACTGTAATCTCCGGTTAAAACAATGCCTATTCTCATTCCTGACTAATTTCATTTAACCAGTTAAAATACAATTGTAATCCCTGTTCAAGATTCACTTTTGGCGAAAAACCAAGGGAAGTTAATTTCCCGGTGTCAGCTTTCCAGTTGAGAGGATAACCTGCGAATTGTTTTTGTGAAAATTGAATCTTGCCTTTGTATCCACATATTTTCGCCAACAACAAAGAGGCATCGTCAATAAATGTTTCTTCCGCGTTTGCAAGGTTGTAAACCCCGCCGTCAAAACGGCCACGTTCGGTTAAGAGCACAACGGCGCTTACTATGTCATCAATGAATATAAAATCGCGCGACTCCTTTCCTGTTCCTGCCAGCGAAACCGATTCATTTGCGGCTTTGAATTTTGAATAAAGATCATAAAAAAACTGACGTTTCAGGCCTGGTCCGTAAGCTGAAAAAATCCTCACGCTCAATGTCGGGAGTTGGTAAAAGCTGTGATAACTTTGGCTTAGTTGCTCGCTTAATAGTTTGTGCAGTCCATAAGGGGACAAAGGCTGGCATGGATCGTTTTCTCTCACAGGAAGCGTTTTGGGATTGCCATAAACTGCAGCACTTGAGAAGTTAACGAATTTGGTGGCTGGTGAAAATTCCCTGAGCGCTTCCAGAATTTGCTCAACGTAAATGGTATTGAGCTTAAAATCACCCGAAGGCGCGCGATAGCTTTGCTGCACATCAGAAGCGCCTGCACAGTTGATAAGCAAATCGAAAGCTGATTGCGCGATGAGCGCCTGAGTCGCTGCAAAATCGTGATGTGCAAGTATGTTTTTCGCGGGATCTGGTTTCAGGTCCAGGCCGGTTACTTCACCAAGGCTCTTAAAATGGCTGAGCATGGCATTGCCAATAAATCCTGAAGCGCCCGTTATTAGAACTTTCATACCCCTTGACTGTACTTAATGGTTTTGATCACCCGCGCCGGGTTGCCACCTGCGACCGACCAGGCAGGAATATCTTTTGTAACTACACTGCCGGCACCAATCACGGCGCCTTCACCGATGGTAACGCCTTTCAGGATGATGACATTAAATCCGATCCATGCCTTTGATTTGATGGTGATTGGTTTCGCTTGTACAGCGCTCCAGTTTTTATTAACGATGTTATTGCCGTTATGAGCGAAATAATCCTCATAACACTGTTGGTTGTCGTTTTTTCTTTCCTCCCAGTAGATGCTGTGGGAATTGTGGTCGTAAATGTTGATGCCCCAGGCCATTGTCACATCGTTTTCAATAAGGATCTCCGAACGGCAAATCAGGTGAACGCCGCCAAGGTGCACATTGTTTCCAATCGTGATCTTTCCTTCTGAAGATTCAAAGACAAAAGTTGCGTTGATCAGACATTTTTCGCCTATGGTGACATATCTTCTCTCCTCCCTTTTTACACGGAAATCGATTCTTGATCCTTTAAGAAGTACTGAGGAGTCGTGCATAAAAAACTGAGTTGCAAAGTTTTTCCTGATCTGTTTGTTCAACATCAGTTTATTCATCAGCCTGCTGATCATTCCTGTTGTTGTTTTAAATATTTAAGCACCGTAGCAGGATTTCCGGCTACAAAAGCGAAGGCCGGGACATCTTTGGTCACAAGACTGTTTGCACCAATAATTGCTCCTTTGCCTATGGTTACGCCTTTCAGAACTGTTGCATTAAAACTGATCCAAACATGATCATGAATAGTTATAGGAGCGGTTTTGATAGCGCCTTTCTCTTTTGGATAACCATGTGTTGCCAACTTTTTGTAGCCTTCCGCGCGTTCCATATGATCCGTTTCGTGCGCACTGGTGTCCATGATATTAACATTATGCGAAATCAGCACGTTTGAACCAATAACAATCTTCTCACCCGACCAGATGCGGCTGCCAGTGCCAACGTAACAATCGTCTCCGATCGCAATCCTGCCGCCATAATTAAAGGTCAGCAGTTCACCCCCGATCGTTGTATTGTTCCCCACAGTGATGTTCCCTGAATTGCCCTGCATGTTGTGGATCACAGCCTGTTTGTAGAGATTCGACCCTTTTCCCATTATCAGTTTTTTAGTTTGATAATAAATATTTGCCTGATCCCGTTGCCTTTCAAAATATAATATTAGCCTGTAAAAGATACGTTTGAATATGTCTTTCATTGCGGCTGATCTGGCATTAACGTTTAATAAACACTTTAATTATTCTCCTGAGTAAAGATATGTTTTCTTTTTTGAAATGATTGATAAAGGCGTCGAAAAATTCGAGATCCATCTGTTCAGTCTGGGTCACGTTTATTTTGAGATCTTTAAAGTCTTCGGGTTTTTGATCAGGCCCTTTGCCATTTGTTCCTGAACCATCGAATCCAATATTTCTCACAAGTGATCGTGACGGGTAAACATTTAGTCCTCCTCTTGTGAAAACAGAAAAATACCATTTGATACCCCAGGCATTGTTGCCAAAATCAAGCATATTGGTATAACTGTAGTCTCCTAAATTAAACCTTGTTTTCAGAAAAGGATTCGATTTTAAAAAGTCACGGTCCGGCATTTCAGTGTTGAAGACCCGCCAGCGCGATTGCCACGTAGCCCAGCCCCAGGTTGACGTGTATGGCAACAACACGACCTTATCCGGATTGTTCAAAGCATTCAGATCAAACATATAGCCGTTAATCGAATATATATTAGGTGAATTCTGAAAAGTCCTGAGCCCTTCGTTCATGAACTCAAGGAAATATGGTGATAACACGAGGTCGTCCTCCAGGACAATGACATTGCCATGTTTGTTCACAATTTCGCTTACGCCGCTGATGACCGACCTGGCAAGTCCCAGGTTAAACTCTTTTTCAAAAACAATTACATCCTTAAAACCCGTTGTATTTTTGACGAGCCTGCGTGTCGCCTCTAGTTGCTCCTTGTCAGCTACTGTCGCGCCGGTCTTAGGGCCGTCGGCAAAGATGTACAAAATGCTTTCATCGGCGAGCTTGTTTTTTTTCAGGCTGTCGAGAGATTTTTTTGTATGTTCAGGCCTGTTGTAAACAAACATGACAACAGGCGCCAATGCTTCAGATTGCATAACTCAATGATTTTTCCCAGATCACAGGGATCAATTTTTCAAAAACTCTGTTTCCAAGTCCAAAGTCAATTTCTTTCCGTGCAATAGTATCGCTCACCAAATTAAAGGTTTCTTTTTTATTAATCAATGTGCTGTTATTAAAATCCGTGGAGTGTATCAGATCACCGATCCAGGTTTTTAATTCGGTGTTCATCCAGTTATTTGCCGGCGCGTTAAAACCGATCTTATCTTTCCTGTATGCAATACTTAGAGGCATCAGGTCACTCAGCGCGTCGCGAACAATCGCCTTACCGAATCCATTTCTTATTTTAGAACTATGAGGGATTGAAAATGCAAATTCAACGATCCTGTGATCAAGAAAAGGCATTCTGATCTCAACGCCGTTCATCATCGAATAACGATCGTAGTTTCTCAGCAGGGTGGGCAGAATGGTTTTAAACGTTGACTGAAAAAGTGTTGAATTTAGATAATCGAACTGTTCTTTTTTGGATACAAGATTCAAATGACCTGAGAGTTTCTGCAGAAAGGGGTATTTATTGAGCAAAGCGTATTTTAGCTTATTACTGAAATCATCCCCCTTTGGTTTGCTGCTCACATTGTTGATCGCTTCGAGGATTTTCTTGAATGCGCCAAGATTGGGCAGGCTGTCGATGAGCGCTGAATCCATATCGAACGGATAGCCGGCAAATAACTCGTCAGCGCCATGACCGTCAATGCTAACTGTGACCTTGCTCTGTTTTATTTTCTGGTAAAGTTGTACAAAGGGAATTACCGGCGCGTAAAACAATTCTTCAAATAAGTATGTCTTGTAAAATATCGAGTCAATGTCCTTCAGCGGATCGATGTTTAAAAAATGCGCCGGGATATTTAAATAATCGGTTACGGTTTTGGCGTATTTTGTTTCGTCAAGCGCGGTGCCCGGGAACGACGCCACGAAGGCATGTTGCCAGTCTTTTTGAAGATTTTGTGTATTGGTTTTGCTCAGGTGCGCCATAGTGCAAATCACTGCGCTGGAGTCAAGCCCGCCGCTGAGCGCAGTGCCCAGGGGTACATCGCTTCTCATTCGGATCCGGCAAGCGTCTAAAAACAATTCGCGGAACCTTTCTTTTTGCTGTTCGTAGTCGTGTGAAAAAACTGTTTGGATCTTTTCTGCGTCCCAGTATTTTTCAATGTTCAGGCCCGCATGCGTGTAAACAGCGTTAGTAGCCGCGGGAAACCGGTTGATGTTTTTTATCAGGCAATTTTCGGTGCTTTCATACCCAAAACTATTTTCAAGAGCACCGCTGGCCACCGGGTAATTGATGCTAACGGTTTCCAGGAAAGGATAAATCCCTTTCATCTCGGAAGCAAATACAATGCCGTTCGCCGACAAAGAATAAAACAGTGGTTTTTTTCCAAGACGGTCACGCGATAAAAAAAGAGACCCGTCCTGTTTGTCATAGATCGCAAAAGCCCACATACCGTTTAACCTGGTTACGAAACCGCGACCCCATTTTACATAAGCGTAAAGCAGCACTTCAGTGTCGCTGTTACTCCTGAAATGAAAACCTTCGTGGCCCAAATCGTTCTTGAGCTCAAGGTAATTGTAGATCTCGCCGTTAAATGTGATCACATAGCGGTCAAGCACTTCAAAAGGCTGCTTTGCATTGTCCGACAAGTCAATGATGGAAAGGCGCCGGTGGCCGAGTGCAGTCTTGCCATGGAAAAAGGTTCCCCCGCCATCAGGACCGCGGTGTGCAATTTTGGAAAGCCCGAGATCCAGAAGCTCCTGTTTAAAATTACCGATATAACCAAGGATCCCGCACATAATTATTTTGTGAAGATCGCCGGCTCAGCTTCGTAGGAACTTCCAAGTCCGGCAATGCTGAAGTCAGGATAAAACCTGGCATCAGCGAAATAATGTTTCATGATTTCTTTTAACGGACCATGCCCCGTATCATCGAGATAGCAACTGAAATTGCTGCGTTTTAATTCGTTATGAAAGAACTCAAATGCACCAGCCCTCTGGTAAGGACTGCTGGTCCCAATCGGCGCGTCTACGATCACGAGTTCAACGTGCTGTCTGTCGATTTTTCTGAGGGCCTCCGTGTCGTACCATAGAAAATCCTTGTTTTTGAACTTCATCGTTGTGTTCAGTTCGCAATGGATGTATTCGACATTATGAGCATTGTATTTTTCCCGGATTATTTTTTGCCAGGCTGCATCATGGTCAACCGAAATAATTTTTAAGTCAAGATTATTCTTTATCGAAAGGTTGTTGAGAAAAACTGTGCTAATGCCGGTGCCGAATTCAACAACCGTTTTAATGTCGTTGACAAGCACGTGGTTAACGATCATAAGCATGCCCTGCGGAGAAATGCTCCAGCTATTGTAAGGTAAAACCATCCCGCCACCAAGGTTGTTCATTAGGTAGTCATATGAAGAGGCGGATACAATTTTTCTCAGGATTTGCTCCTTGTTTTTTCTGAAACCCCGCTCAAAAAAGTTGGTGAGTTTCAGGTCCATATAGTTTGTCAGCTTACTCATATCTTGTCGTAAAATCCGCAAGCACATTGGCTTGTTCTTTCGGTGGGAATTTCCAGTTGGGGTAAAAATTATGTTCGAGTACTTCAAAAGAGATGCAGTTTTCGGCCATGTCTTCAACTTCGTTGTTCACAAAAAGACAGTAGGTGATGTTGTAGATGCCTACATTGAGACTTAACCTGGGAATCTCAAAAATAACCTTGTCTGTGCTGCCAGCGCCTTCGGGTTTCAGCATGAGTTTGTCGCTGATCCACACACATTTTTCTCCGAAATTGCTGTCGATCCTAAAGTCCAGGAACATAGCCTGTACTGGTGTTTTTTTTGAAAGGCTGAATGCCATGATCATCTTTTCGCCGGCAAGGAATTCCTGCTTGTTAAAAAACAGGCCAGTGATCTTCACGTTTCCTTTGCCAACCCTGTTGCCTGGGTTAAATCCACGCCCGTCTTTTGAACTGTTGTAATTCACGTAAGAGCCGATCACATCGTTGGTTTTGCCCGTTTGTCTGAGTTGGCCGTTCACTAAAAAAACAGAAGAAGCGCAAAGTTGCGCGATGGCAGACATGTTGTGACTTACAAAGAGGATGGTTCTGCCGCTTCTGCTTACATCGCCCATTTTGCGCATGCATTTTTTCTGGAACTCGGCGTCACCCACGGCCAACACCTCATCTATCACCAGTATTTCGTTTTCGAGAAAAGCGGCTACGGCGAAGGCCAGCCTGAGCTGCATGCCGCTGCTGTAATGTTTTAAAGGGGTATTGATAAACTTTTCCACACCCGAAAAATCAACAATGGCGTCGAAATTTTTCGCTATCTCGGTCTTGCGCATGCCCAAAATGGAACCGTTCATAAAAATATTTTCACGCCCGCTCAATTCAGGGTGAAAGCCTGTACCAACTTCCAGCAGGCTGGCTATCCGCCCGCGACAGGTAATACTGCCGGAGGTAGGGGGTGTGATTTTGCTCAGGATCTTTAACAGGGTGGATTTCCCTGCCCCGTTTTTACCGATAATGCCAACAGTATCTCCTTGTTCAACCTGGAAGCTGACATCGTTCAATGCCCAAAAATCTTCTTTTTTTGTACCTGGTTTAAAAAATGAGAATAAACTCTCCCGCAAACTCAAATAAGGTTTATTATTGGCTTGAATGTTGTACTTTTTACTGATGTTTTTTATTTCAAGAACGGGCTTCAATAGTGTAAATATAAAGAGGAGTAAGGCAATTTCAAAGGATTATTTGCGGCTGAAGTAGGCTAATTAAGAGAATTTCAAAAGATTTTTTTCACGCCGTTCTTTCTACCTGACGCTGAAAGAAGTAATCCCGATAGATTATCGGGAGGTAAAGCACCTTGTCGTGATAGATCTCGAATAGCAGTCAAATTAATTGCATAAAAATGGGCGTCTAGCTACGTCTAGGTTAGTGCGGTGGCTGACGGCGCTTTGGTGCGAACCCGGCCCCGAAAGCCTTCGAATTCGTGTCAAGTGGATTTAGCGGCAATTAGGCGCAAAGCTACGTCTAGGTTGGTGCGGTGGCGAAAGACGCTTTGGTGCGAACCGTAATTTTTCGTTGAAAGGGCAGCACATTTAGGCACACAGCGAAAAATTAGGGTTGGCAAAGCGTCTTGTCCCGATAACTATCGGGATTGGTTACTTTTTTATCAAGAAAAAAGTAACGAAAGTAAACCCCGGAGACGCCGGCTATAGTTAACCTACAAAGGTTTTTTAAAGCAGTTAGCTTGACGCCTAATCGATAACTTTCGGGATTGCTTACTTTTTCATCAAGGAAAAAGTAAGAAGAAATGATTGAAGATAGTCGTTTTGTTTAACCTATAAAAGTTTATGGTATGTCTGGCAGTCACCGTCACAAAAAGTAGCACGCTTTTTACCTGCCCGCAAATTTTTTTAGTTCCACAAAAGTGGATTCATACCTGAAACTTTTTTCAAGCACGTTTAAATTATCGGGGTCTGTCAGGCTTTGAATAGCGACCTTCGCCAGTTTTAATTTTTCGAGTTCATACTCAATGTAATTCAATAACGTGACAAGTTGCGACACAGAAACGCAGTTGTTTCGGCATACACCTTCAACGATCCTGAATTTAGCCTCGTCGCTCCGGGCTTTTTTCATGAGCTGATCAGTGAAACTGAGATAACCGGCAGGCATAGGCGTATTACATTTGTCGTCAAGCGGCATATTATTAAAGTAAACGGGTTTTCCGTTTTTTAGTTCACAAAAATGTTCCAGCAGGTTGTTATTGCGTTGATGACTGGTATCAACCAGCGGTTTTTGCGGAACTATCGGGTCGGGAAGGTCTACAGGGTCGTACATGCCGGTATAAATCGCTTTCAATTGCTGTCCGTTCACAATCTGATAATTGTATTCTTTGTTGTTCGTTTTATTTCCTTTGTCCAGCAGGTAAATGGTAATGGGTAAAGATTGTTTGTTTTCAAATTCAATCATCAGGTGCAGCGTGTCATTCTGCACATTCTCAATGAGCAGGCTGGCTTCGGCATTCTTGTTCAAAACAACGCCATTCTGCAAGACCTTAAAAGGGGTTCCGCCTGCGCTCATAAGCCTCACACTGTTCTGCGCGTAGCAAAAAGTTATAACAAGTGAAAAAATAAAAATAACAGGCAGGCGCATGGTCATGAGTTGTTGTTAATTGTTTCCTGGCTTTCACCATGGGCGTTAAAATAGGCGAACACCAGTTTAGCTTTGGCTTTGCCTATCACCTTTTCAAGGTCTTCTATACCGGCATCCTTTATGTTTTTTACACTTTTTAATTCCACTAATAATTTCTCGGCAGTTTTATCACTGATGCCTTTAATTTCATTGAGTTCGGTGGTAAAGGTGGCGCGGCTGCGTTTGTTGCGGTGGTGTGTGATGCCAAACCTGTGTGCTTCATCGCGGATCTGCTGGATGATCCTGAGTGTTTCACTTCTTTTGTCAAGGTAAAGCGGCAGTGAATCACCGGGAAAGTATATTTCTTCCAAACGTTTGGCAATGCCTATTACAGCCACTTTCCCCATTAAGTTTAATTTCCTGAGGCTGTTTACCGCGGCGCTCAGCTGCCCTTTACCGCCGTCAATAACTATCAATTGCGGCATTGGCAGCTTCTCTTCTATCACCCTGGAGTACCTTCTTAAGATCACCTCTTCCATGGTTGCAAAATCGTCGGGACCTTCAACGGTTTTTACATTGTAATGCCTGTATTCTTTTTTTGCGGGTTTACCGTCAATAAAAACAGGCATGGCGCTCACGGCGAAACTTCCCTGAATATTGCTGTTGTCAAAGCCTTCAATGCGCCGGGGCTGTTCTCTTAATCTCAGATCTTTCATCATCTGGTTCATGATCCGGTCAGTATGCCGCTCAGGGTCGGTGAGCGCGATCTGTTTTTCACGTTCCTGTTTGTAAGAAAAAGCGTTTTTATAACAAAGGTCCAGTAACTGTTTTTTATCGCCTATTTTCGGCACCACATAACAGCAGCCGGGCATTTCTATTTCAGGTAGAAAAGGAACGAGTATTTCTTTACTCGTGCTGTTGAACCTGGTCCTGAATTCCACAAGGGCAAACATCAGGAGGTCATCATCGCTCTCTTCAATTTTTTTGCGGATCTCGATGGTTTGCGCGTTGATGATGGCGCCTTCGATGATGTTGAAGTAATGTACATAAGCGTTTTTTTCATCGCTGATGATGTTCACCACATCGGTATTGGTGATAGACGGATGTACAATGGTACTTTTGCTCTGGTATGCACTCAGGACATTGATCTTGTTCTTTAGAATCTCTGCCAGTTCAAAATTGTAGTTTTCCGCTGCCACGTGCATTTTTGTCTTCAGGTCGCGCAGCGCGTTGCCTATGTCGCCTTTTATTACCTGGCGGATCTCATGGATATTCTGGTCGTATTCTTCAACGGCCTGTTTGCCCACGCAAGGCGCTTTGCAGCGGCCAATGTGAAATTCAAGACAGGCTCTGAATTTTCCTTTAGCGATATTTTCCTCACTCAGGTCGTAATTGCAGGTGCGCAGTGGATAGGTCTGCCTGATGAGGTCCAGTAAAATGTGCATTAATTTTACCGAGGCATAAGGACCAAAATACTCACTGCCGTCTTTCACATGCCGCCTGGTATAGAATAAGCGCGGATACCTTTCTTTTTTTAAGATGATCCAGGGATAGGTTTTGTCGTCGCGCAGGTTAATATTATACCGCGGTTTTAGATTTTTGATGAGGTTGTTTTCCAGCAAAAGGGCGTCTAATTCGCTGTTCACTTTTACGGTTTTTATGTCCCTGATTTTGTTCACCATGATCCTCAACCTCCCGTTGCCGTGGTCTTTGGTAAAATAGGAGGTGACACGTTTTTTCAGGTTTTTTGCCTTGCCAACATACAACAGGGCCTTGTCTGCGTCAAAATACTGGTACACGCCGGGAGTGTCGGGCAGCGTTTTGATAAGGTTTTTAATATGTTCAGGAAAGTCTTCCGGCATGTCTCAAAGTTAGGAAATAGCGCGAAAAAATGATATCTTTCTTTTTCAGGACCCCGGCATATTATGAAAAATTTACACCTTGCAGCAGATCTAAAAAAGCCGCGATGTTTCATGCTGAAATATACGGTCACAACGCTTATTTGTTTAATGTATGCCACCTTCGCCCGGTCACAGCCCCCGCAGGGCACTTCAGTGATCAGGACAGGAACGGCTTTGCTGGAACAAATGCACCAGCGTTATTACCAGGGCCCCTGTAAAATTTATACCTTCTCCCAAAAGAATACTCACTACCTCAACGACAGTGTGGTAAGACACTCTGTTTGGCACGAGGCGGTTGAGTTTCCCGACAGGTTCAGGATCAATTTCGGCGATGGGGCCTCTGGAAATTTTGTGATCTTTAAAAACGACAGCGTGTTTAATTACAAAGAAAATAAACTGGTAAAAATGCGGGCTGACCCGAACACACTGCTGTTATTATTGGGAGGCATGTATTACCGCGAGCTACCTGATGTGCAGGCCCGTCTTAAACAAGCCGGTTTCGATACGGGAATCTTTTCAGAACAAAACTGGAACCAACAGCCTGTTTATGTGGTCGGCGCCCTTGCAAACGATCTGGTTGCCAACCAGGTGTGGATCGACAAAAAGACACTGCGCGTGCTGCGCATCATCGAAAAAATAAACGACAAAGATACCATGGACATGAGGTTTGAAGCGCACCAGGACTGGTGTAAGGGTTATGTTGAGACCAAAGTGTCTTTCAGGCGCAATGGCAAACTGGAGCAGGTTGAGGAGTATTATGACATTAAAGTGGCGGAGCGGTTTCCTATGGAGTAGATTGATGGTGGGTCGGGGCGAATGCCCTGGTTGGATGCGTGTCTGGCTGAAACACGGAATTTCCAGGTTGAAGGATCATTTATTCAACAAGCATTTTTTTATTGTAGATTGTCAAATTGTTTATTCTCAAAGCACATTGGCAATACCCGGGTTTTATTTGTTGATCCTGAGCAATAGTCAATGTTCTTTGATCACCGTTCAAGAGCATTACACCGGAATGCACTAATGCACCGAGTTGGTCATAAAAAAAATAATTCAATGTTATTTTTGCTCTTCAATTCTTTTAGATCGAGCTGAAAGCTGCCATTGTTGGTGTTTGGATAAATGCTGAAATCAGTGTTGGGATTTTTTTCCGCTTTAACGGCGATGATCCTGCTGAGACTGACGCTTTGATCATGATCGACCTGTTTCAGCCGGCAGTATAACGTTCCGGCATTCGAGGACTTGTCGTTAGCCACGTAGTCGAGTCGCCGGGCGCTATTGCCATTAATGGCTTTGCTAGCAAGAACGGCCATCTTTTCAAAGGAGGTCCCGTTATTGCTTTTTTCAATTTCAAAATGGTTGTTGTTTTTTTCACTGGCCGTACTCCGGTATAGTTCCACTTCCGGCCACCTCGCTTCGGCATAAAAATCAATGAGTTCAATGGGAAGGATGGTAACGCCCAGGGCAATGTTGTCTACAATCATCCCACAGGTGCTGCTTCCAAACCCGCTGCCGGCGCTAAAAGTGATGGTGTGGGCGTTGTTTGTGGCAGTGAATACATATACGGCTGTTGTTAACCCAAAAGTGGTGTTGGTTCTGGTGAGCGTCACCGCCAGCGCGCCACCGTTAATTGTAATGTTCATGTTGGTAGTTGCCGGGCTTGGGCAACCGCCGGTTCTGCGGGAAGCCAATAAACGAAGCGAATAAGAACTACCGATGACAAAGCCACTCACCGTCTGGCAGATATTTGCGGCGGCATCCACCTCGTCAACCGCGTTAGCGCCTGGCCCACAGTAAACCGATTCGGTATTCACTTCGGGGCTACATCCCCAGTCAGTTGTTCGGAAACTAAAAGAGCCGTTCACAAAGCTCTGCGCCCTGCCTGTAAGGTAAAGGCAGCAACACATACCGGGAATCAGGAGTTTTGAAAAGAATTTATTGATTACGAATAGGGTCATGGCATGACATTTCTGCAACAAATGTTCGCAAATATTAACTGGTATGTTTTACTTATTACGCCCAATACTTAAACATGTCAGACTATAACGGTTTTCGGACTTACGCAAAAGATGAAAAAAAAAAGCAGGCATCCCCGGGGAATGCCTGCTTCGAAAAAAATAACGGTTTGTTTTATAGCGTGCCTCTCAGCGCCTGTTCTCTTTCAATAGATTCAAAAAGTGCTTTAAAATTACCTGCCCCGAAACCTTTGGCGCCCATGCGCTGAATGATCTCATAAAACAGGGTAGGACGGTCTTCCACCGGTTTGGTGAAGATCTGCAGTAAATAACCTTCTTCATCGGCATCTACCAATATAGACAATTGCTGCAGGGTTTTAATGTCTCCTTTCATCATGTCTCTGTGCGCCCCGAGGCGATTAGGAATTTCATCGTAATAGGCCTGCGGCGGAGGGGGTAAAAACTCAACCCCTCTTGCTTTTAATTCGCCTACGGTTTTTATGATGTCGTCTGTTGCGAGTGCCAGGTGCTGCACACCGGCGCCTTCATAAAAATCAATGTACTCTTCGATCTGTGATTTTTTCTTGCCTTCGGCCGGCTCATTGATAGGAAATTTGATCCTGCCATTGCCATTGCTCATCACCTTACTCATGAGGGCAGAGTATTCAGTGGTGATCTGTTTATCGTCGAAACTCAAAAAGTTCACAAATCCCATCACCTCTTCATACCATTTTACGGTGGCGTTCATCTGGTTCCAGCCCACATTCCCCACCATGTGGTCAATGAACTTTAAACCCACCGGTGCTGGATTGTAATCGCTTTTCCATTCTCTGAAGCCAGGTAAAAACGTACCCTTGTAATTCTTACGTTCTACAAAAAGGTGTACAGTTTCACCGTAAGTATAAATGCCCGAACGTACCACTTCACCCATCTCATCTTTTTCAACAGTGGGTTCCATAAAGGATTTGGCACCACGCTTCACAGTTTCTTCATAAGATTTACGAGCGTCTTCTACCCAAAGAGCGATCACCTTCACGCCATCACCGTGTTTTTTTACATGTTCACCGATCACCGAGTCGCTGGTTAATGCGGTGGTAAACACCAGGCGAATCTTGTCCTGTTTTAATACATAAGAGGCGCGGTCTTTTAAGCCGGTTTCCAGGCCTGCGTAAGCGAACGACTGGTAACCAAAAGCTGTTTTATAATAATGTGCGGCCTGTTTGGCGTTACCCACATAAAATTCCACATAATCTGTTCCCAGTAAAGGCAAAAAGTCCTGCGCGCCTTCAAATATTTTTTCTAAACCGTATTCTACATTTTTTACTTCTTTGGTTGCCATAATAATTTTTTTAACGATGAATAAAATAGTCAATTGTAAATTGTCAATTGTCAATCAGACAATCGTCGATTACTGGAGTTATTATTTACTCCACATGGCCATGCTCTGGGCTTTTAATATAGACTGGTGTGCCAAATCGTATCAAAGATAAGGATTTTCAGGATGTTGCCCAAATCGCTACAAGCTATGATTTTTAGAGAGTTTAGTTAAAATAATGCGGAAAGGGCGCTGATCAAACGCCTAGATAATTCGTCCGTAAAGGTCAAAATCACTTGCTTCGTAAATTTTAACCGTTGCAAAATCGCCGGTTCTCAGGTAGGTTTCATTGTCCGCTTTTACCAAAACTTCATTGTCAACATCCGGGCTGTCAAATTCTGTGCGTCCTACAAAAAATTCACCTTCTTTGCGGTCAACCATGATTTGAAAGGTTTTGCCTATTTTTTCCTGGTTGAGTTTAAAAGAAATTTCCTGCTGCACAGCCATCACCGCATCAGCGCGTTTGCGTTTTATTTTTTCAGAAACGTCGTCTTTTAATAAATGCGCATGTGTATTTTCTTCGTGAGAATAGGTAAAGATGCCCAGGCGTTCGAATTTTGTTTCTTCCACCCATCTTAGTATTTCTTCGTGGTCTTTTTCTGTTTCACCGGGATAACCGGCTATCAGCGTAGTTCTGATGGCAATGCCCGGCACTTTATCACGGATTCGGTTCACCACGTCGATGGTTTTTTGTTTGGTGATGCCACGGCGCATGCTCGTTAGCATGTTATCGCTGATATGCTGCAAAGGCATGTCCAGGTAATTGCACACATTTTTTTTGGTTTTCATCACATCCAGCACCTCCATGGGAAAGCCGCTCGGGAAAGCATAATGCAGCCTTAACCAGTCAATGCCTTCTACATCGCTTAGCTGATCGAGCAGGCTGGCGAGTTCACGTTTTTTGTAAATATCCAACCCGTAATAAGTGAGATCCTGCGCTATCAAAAGCAATTCTTTGGTGCCTTTGGCAGCCAGTGTTTTTGCACGCGAGATGAGTTCTTCAACCGGCACGCTGATGTGTTTGCCGCGCATCAAAGGAATGGCGCAAAAACTGCAGGGCCTGTCGCAACCTTCGCTGATCTTAAAATAAGCATAGTGCTGCGGCGTGGTTAACAGGCGTTCGCCAACCAGCTCATGCTTGTAATCGGCTTTTAATGTTTTTAATATTTTCGGCAGCTCGCGGGTACCAAAGTACGCGTCCACTTCAGGAATTTCAATTTCAAGTTCCTTTTTATACCTTTCGCTCAAACAGCCGGTCACATAAACTTTCTCAACGGCACCTTCTTTTTTGGCTTCCACATACCTCAGGATGGTATCAATGCTTTCCTGTTTAGCATTATCTACAAAGCCACAGGTGTTAATGATCACAATCTGGTGGTCGTCGCCGGCGCCTTCGTGTTCAACATCAAATTTATTGGCTTTTAATTGCCCCATCAGCACCTCACTGTCAACTAAATTTTTGCTGCAGCCAAGCGTTACTACGTTTACTTTGTTTTTTTTAAGCGTTTTTGTTTTCATTGCGAAGCGCAAAGATACCAAATAATTTACGGCAAACGCCTGTTTTTAGGGCGCTGGCACATTTATTGGCTCATTTCGCCGAATTGGCAGCGCTCGGCACGACAATTGCCAGCAGTATGATCAGCGCTACAATAGCGAGCAGCGCCAGCATGGATTTGGGATTGGCAAAATTCACAGTCCAGCCCATAAAAGCCTGTCTTTTGGGCGGAAAGAGACGTTTGTCGTCGCGGTTAAAATAAAATATACCCCAGATCCATTTCGAAGGGTCGTTATGCCACTGTTCTTCCATGACTTTGCAAAACTACTCAATTTTTGGACAGTGTCTCAGTTTGAACTGGCCTATTAGAAGGGGTCAGGTCGAGTATAAAATTCCGCTTCTTTGAATTTTCATATCGATACCTGGAAACGTTTCACGATACGTCCGAAAGCAATCGGGATCGTTGAATGAGCAGTGTATTTAGCGCAGCTAAAAATGCATCCCGATGGGCATCGGGAGACAAATCGCCTTGTCGCGAAAGGTCCTTCATTTAACATTTGCTTTCTTTATCTTTATTAAAACTTATCAATCATGACTTTCAGAATCGTAATTTTTTTTCTTTTTTATAACCTTTGCAATGCGCAAAACCAAACGTCAAAATGGTATTTCGGTCAGAATGCCGGGCTGAGTTTTCTTACAAATCCGCCGACCCCCATTGCCACAAGCGCGATGAATGCTACTGAAGGTTGTGCATCTATCGCGGATGCCTCTGGAAACACTTTGTTTTATACCGACGGCAGTACTTTGTATAACCAGCAGGACCTGGTGATGGCCAATGGCACCGGCTTATTCGGAAGTACGTTCAGTGCACAATCGGCCCTGATCGTAAAGCAACCCGGCAATAACAGTATCTATTATGTTTTTACTTTGGGCGCAAATGCGCAAGGCTCTTTGTGCTGTACAACAGTGGATATGGCCCTGGCGACCGGATCAGGATCTGTTACGGTGAAGAATGCTTTTTTATACGCTCCTTGCACAGAACATTTAGCCGGCGTTAAACATTGCAATGGGGTGGACGTTTGGGTGATTACTCACGAATTTAACAGCAATAATTTCAGGTCTTACCTGGTTACTGCCTCAGGAGTGAGTACGGTTCCGGTAATATCTTCTGTAGGCAATAGTATCAATCTTCTTTTTGGACAGGGACAGCTCAAATTTTCGCAGAATGGCAAAAAACTTGGCATGGGCCTGGCTAATCCTGGTAAGTTTAATTTATATGATTTTGATCCTGGGACCGGCATCGTTTCAAATGAATTGGTTTTGGCTACTGGCATTGGCAATGCTTATGGCTGTGAATTCTCATCTGATGGAACGAAATTTTATGGCGGACGTGGCGGTGTTCCGGTAATCTACCAGTGGGACCTGTGTGCAGGCAATAATGCGGCGGTAGTGGCATCACAATATTCAATCGCGACTACTTCTTTTACCGGGGCTGCGCTTGGGGCTGGGGGGATGCAGCTGGCGCAGGACGGAAAGATTTATATTTCCAGGCCAAATACGCAAACCCTTTCAGTCATTAACAATGCGAATGTGGGGGGGCCCGCATGTAATTATGTTGACCTTGGATTCAGTATAGCACCCGGTACCTGCAAAACTGGCTTACCTTGTTTTATCGCGGGCTTTCTTACCACGGTAATGCAGCCCTTTACCTCTTCGATAATAGCCTGCCAGAGTCTTTCATTTTCAGCCGCACAAAACCAAACGAGTTGCACAGCATCACCCTACGCGCCCTCGGGATTTTTATGGAATTTCGGCGAGCCCTCATCCGGCCCTGCCAACACCTCCACTGTACAAGCTCCGGTTCATCTGTATGCCAGTCCGGGAAGTTACACTTCACAGTTGATCGTCTATTATCCCTGCAGGAATGATACGCTCACACAGGCTGTTGTAGTGCCTGACACCCGCCCTGCCTTCAGTCTGACGGGCAATACCAATATCTGTAAAAAAGAAACAACCACGTTGACCGCAATCGCTACAGCAAGCCAGGGAAGTTTGTCCTATACCTGGAGTCCCGGCACCTCCACGATTGCCACTGCAACAGTTTCTCCAACTACCACAACTATCTACAGTGTTACCGTTCAAAATTTGAGTGGATGCCTTACTTCAAAAACCATCCAGGTCACGGTTAACCCCTGTACCGGCATCTACGAGCAAAGGCCAGAAGCCCTCATTCATATTTATCCCAACCCCAATGATGGTGTGTTTTACTTCGATACCAGGCTTGAAAATTTCTCTTATACAATATATAACCAGTTGGGGATAGTTGTCAGCGATGGCATTGCTGAAACGGATAAGAAAAATGTAGAGGCTAAAGAACTGCCGAACGGTTTATATTTTGTTGAAGTAAAGAACGCAGATGTAAAGAAGCTAATGAAGTTTGTGAAATCGGATTAATGCTTATACCAAAACCAAAAATATCCCGATACGTTTTTTTACTTGTTTTTTTTCCTTGATGAAGAAAAGGAAATGCTAAAAATGCAGGAAAAAAAATAAACGTAATCTCTGCATTTAGAATCCAGACTAAACAATTTTATTAATTTGCTGCAGTCATTCACAAGCAAAGTAAGTGGCGTATTGTCAAACCGGGTCTACATCAATCGCCACCTTGTAACGCCAGTTTTGATGTTTTGCCTGCAACTCGTTGATGGCATTGTAAACCATTTGTCTCACTTCTTTGGGTGCCTGTTGTTTGGCTGTTTTCAATAAAATTCTTTTGTAATACTGGTTTTTGATCCTTGAAATGAGAGGAAACTCAGGGCCTAAAATATGTTCATTGAACGCTGGTTTCAGCAAGGCGAAAAGTTCAGCGGCCAGGTGATTTACCTCGTTCACGTCTTTAGAGATGACGGTGATCTCAAAAAGCCTGGAGTAGGGGGGATAAAAATATTGTTTCCGTTCGAGCAAAGTATCGCTGTAAAATCCTGCGATGTTATTATCAAGAATATACTTCAACACTTTGTGATCGGGTTGGGTGGTTTGTACAAACACTTTGCCTTTGTCTTTATTGCGCCCTGCACGGCCTCTTACCTGCGTGATGAGTTGGAAAGATTTTTCGAAGGATCTGAAGTCCGGAAAATTAAAACTGGAATCGGCATTCAAAACCCCAACCACACTCACGTTGTCAAAATCAAGTCCCTTGGTCACCATCTGCGTGCCCACCAGGATGTCGATGTTGCCTGCTTCAAAATCATCGATGAGCTGTTTGTAAGCGTACTTGCTTCGTGTGCTGTCCAGGTCCATTCGCGCCACCTTCGCTTCCGGAAAAAGAACCTGTATGTCTTCTTCCACTTTTTCGGTACCCAGTCCTTTATAAAACAGTTGGTTGCTGCCACAGGCAGAGCAGGTTTTGGGAGGGATCACAGAATAACCACAATAATGGCAAACCAGTTTCTGCAGGTGCTTGTGATAAATGAGCGACACATCGCATTGCACACATTGCGGCACGTGGCCGCACTGTTTACATTCTGTGTAGGGCGCAAAACCCCTGCGGTTCTGAAACAGTATGACCTGCTTTTTTTTATTCAAGGCTTCTTCAACTGCGTTAAACAAAGGCATGGTCAGGCAGGCCTTCATTTGCCCGGTTTGTTCGTGGTGTTTCACATCGCAAATTTCAACGCCTGTGCCTCCACTCTCAACAAACTGGTTTTTTAATTCAACGAGGGCGTATTTGTGTTGTTGCGCGTTATAAAAACTTTCAACCGAGGGAGTGGCGGTACCTAGCAGCACCTGAGCGTTGTGAAGTGTGGCCAGGTAAAGCGCTGCATCGCGGGCGTGGTAGCGGGGCGAAGGGTCGTATTGTTTGAATGAATTGTCGTGTTCTTCGTCTATGATAACCAGGCCCAGGTTGGTAAACGGTAAAAATAAGCCCGAACGCGCGCCTAGTATGATCCTGTAGTTTTGTGTTTCGGGTTGCGGGTTTCGGGATGCCCCCTGCCCACTGCCCCCAGCCTCCTGTCGACTGCCCAATGCTTCCTGCCCCCTGCCTCCTGCCTCCTGCTGACTGTTAACTGTCCCCTGATTAAGAACATTATTCCAGGTTTCCACCCTTTCGTTTTCGCTGAAGCGTGAGTGATAAACGCCCACAATTTCGCCAAAAACCGCACGGAGCCTGGTGATCAATTGTGTTGTTAAGGCTATTTCTGGAATGAGGAACAGCACTTGTTTGCCTTCTGAAAGCGTGTCCCTGATGAGTTGAATGTAAATTTCTGTTTTGCCGCTGCCCGTTACGCCATGCAGCAATACCGGTTTGTTGCCGCCAAAGTGATTTTTTATCTGCGCGTAGGCTGATGCCTGGCTTGCACTTAGTTTTTTTTCAACGGTTTTGCCTTTTTCAAAAAGCAGGCGCCCCACTTCAAAATGTTCTTCAAGTAAAATGGATTTTTTAACGAGAGCAGAGATCGTGCTGGTTTCTGATTTTTTTAGTAATTCTGTTTTTTTGATCCATCCGCCCGATGCCCGATCGGTTGTTTTCGACAGGTGCAACAGGTACAACAGGGCCTCGGCCTGCTTATAGGCTTTTTTTTCAAGCTGGTTCAGCAACTCATGCAATGTGCTGTCGTTAACGGTTACTGCGTTTAATTTAACGAAGGCCAGTAATTTTGGTTTGTATTTGTCTTTTACTTCTTCATAAACAACAACAGCGTTTTTTTTAAGCAGGTTGTTAATAATGGGTTGTACGGTTTTGATCTTCAGAATTTCCGAGAGGTTGTCAAAACTCAGATTAGGCGTAGCATGCAGGGCGTCGAGAACAATGTGTTCACGGTCTGTAAAATGTGTGTGACTGGTTTCTTCAAAATTAAAGCCGGGGTTGAGCTGGATGTGTGAACTGCTGCTTAACTTCAGTCCCGAGGGCAGTGCGGCGTTCATAACGTCTCCGGGGTTGGCGCAGTAATAAAAACTCAGCCAGTCCCAGAATTGCAATTGCCGCTCTGTCACAACGGGGTGATCATCCAAAACGCTTTCTATATATTTTACCGTGTAATCGAGCGGGGCCTTGTTGTGTATTTTATAAAGTATTCCCGTGTAGATCTTTGATTTGCCGAACTGCACGAGCACGCGTTTGCCAACAGCAACTTCATTATTCATGGCAACAGGTACCCGGTAAGTGAATTTGTTAGGAATGCCTAATGGTACAATAATATCCACAAACAACGTCTCAGCGTGAAGGCTTTTTTTATTATAGTCGCGGCCGGGCGAATCATTGTTGTGGTCGGTGCCCGGTTCCATCAGCTGATCAGGTAAGCCAGTACGATCCCACAGGCCATCATCAGCACTTTTGTTTTATTGTACTTGTGATGTTCGCTGGTTTCGAAAAGAATGGCGGTTGAAATATGAAGAAAAATGCCTATCACAAGCGCAAAAGCGAGGCGGCTGAATACTTCGTAACTGTGCAAGCCATAGGTTTGCAGCACGTAACTGCTTAAATAGCCAATAGGCGTCATAACCGAAAACAGAATAAGCAGCAGCCATTTTTTTCCCGCCTGAGATTCGTGCTCTTTTAACAGGGAAACAAAAGCGATGGTGATGGGGATGTTATGAAGCGCCAGACCGAGAATAAGTTGCTGGTTGATGGTTGCCGACTGGTCTGGCGAGGGGTTGTAAATGGGAAGGCCCTCGAGAAAGGAATGCAGCATCAGCCCTATGAATATGCCACGGGGCAAATGGGTCTTGCAATCCTGGCTGTGCAGGTGCACGTGCCCGTGCTCTATGCCGGTGCTAAACGTATCAATGAGCAATTGCAGACAAAACCCCAGCACTATAAAAAGTCCCATTTGTTTGACGCTGCCAAATTCAAAGGCCTCCGGTAACAGATGTATGATGGATAGCGTGAAAAGGTAGGCGGCACTGAACGCCAGCAACAACCTCAGATTTACCTGATTTATCTTAATTTTTAGAGCAACTGCACCGGCTGTAAGAATCGGAGCCATGAGGCAGATGATGGAAAGTAAAGGACTCAAAATTTATTTTTTAAAGATTAAAATTAAACGTTCCGATTGTTTTTTGTCAAAGGTGTCGAACTGGTAATTGCCAAAACAGCGATCGAGCGTGAGGCCCGCGTCCGCAGCGAAGCTCTCAAAATCCTCCTTTTTTAGCAGCGAAACCGACTCTTCAAAATAATATTCCCTGCCCTCAAAATTGAATTCTATTCTTTTCTGTATGGCGTTGTTCACTATTTTTTTTTGAATGTGGAAATGCACAGCGCCCCGTTTCTCGATATAATCAGCGTGCAGCGAGCGTTCTATTTTTTCTGAATTAAAAAAATCAATAACAAAAACCCCGCCGGGCCTGAGCGCCTTGCATACGCTTTTAAATACTAAAAAGTTATCCTTAAAATTTTTGAAATAACCTATGCTGGTAAAGACGTTTAAAGCTGCGTCAAAATAATTGATCCTGAAGGGATCACGCATGTCGTGCACAAAAAAATCAAGATTGCTGTTGTTGAACTTCGAAGCGTCTCTGATGCTGTTTTTAGAGAGGTCGGTGCCCACCACATCAAAACCTTTGTTGTTAAGGGCAATGGCATGCCTGCCCTTGCCACAGGCAATGTCCCATAATTTAGAGTGTGGTTTCAGGTCAAGTTCCACACAAAGCCTGTCAATAAAAGCACTGGCCTCGTCTTCATTCCGGTGATTGTACAGTAAATGGTAGTAAGGCGAGTTAAACCAATCTACGTACCATTCTGCTTTATTCATAGGGTAAAGTTACTAAAAACAAAAGCACCGGCCTTTTATTGCCGGTGCTTTATCAAAAATTATTTTTATTCCAATGCCCGCGGCGTCATGATAGCCATCGGGACTGCTTCAGGATTATTTTATTGCAGCTTTTCCAAACTGGAACTTTTCATATTTCTCGCGGCCCGATTGCGCGTCGCCACTGTACTCTGGACCACCAACTTCGGCAGTTTTGGTATAATTGATATTGCTGTTTTTACCGCCTTTTGAATCCACAGCTTTCTTGATTTTTGCTTCAAGATTTGTGGCCCTTGAATTAGCAAGGTTTTCATTGGTACTGTATTTGGTGGTTGGTACTTTTGAAGCGCCGGTTTTGATGCTTACATTAACCGGACCCGATTTGCTTTTATCAACCAGTTGGTTAATAAAGCTTTTCCAGATGTCAGATTCTGTTTCAAAAACATCTACGTTGTATTTGTAGGTGGTTTCAAAGTCAGAGCTCATCGCACTACCTTCTTCTGTAGTTTCCTGGTCAAGATAAAGTGTCTTGCTGAAGGTTTTTTTACCTTTAACACCTTCTGTTGTGAAAACCTGTTTCTTTGAGACATTTCCCTTATTGCCAGTGGCGGTGATTTCGTATTTTGTTTCAGGACTCAACTCGATGCCTTTGATCTCACCTTTTTCGTTGGTTGTTACATCGTAGTATTCACCGTCGGCATCAACCAGGGTAATTTTTACGTTTGGAATGATCTTGAAGTTTTTTGAGTTCCTCACTATCACACCGAGTAACAATTGCCTTGACGTAACTTTTTTACGTTTGTTGAGCGGTTTAAAGTCAGGTGTTTCGCTGATGTTGTCTTCATCCAACAAAAGTGTTTTGGTAAAGCTCTTTTTGCCTTTAACCCCTTTTGTAGAAAGCGTTTGTTTTTCTGAAATAGAACCGCCACCGGTGCTGGCCCTGATCTCATATTTGGTTTCAGGACTTAACTCTATGCCTTCAATCTCACCTTTTTCGTTCGTGGTAACTTCGTAATTCTCACCTTCCGAATCGGTCAATGTGATGTTTGCGTTAGGAACTATCTTCAAGGTTCTTGAATTTTTCACGATCACACCCAATAACAATTCTTTTGAAGTAACTTTCTTAGGTTTGGTTTTTAAATAAAGGATTTGGTTGATCACCTTGCCTGATTTCACACCAGCCGTGCTAACCGTAGAGATCACAGACTTATTGTCACCTGATTCGGCAAACAGGGTGTATTTTTTCTCTTTTTCGAGTTCAATACCATCGTACCTTCCTTTCGAATTGGCCTCATATGTTTTTGCAGCAACACCTTGTTCTTCCAGGGTAATTTTTGCACCCGGCACAATGGTTTTGGTCCTGCTGTTTTCTAGTGTGATTACGTTTAATAAGATGGCTTTTTCTTTGGCCTTTACTTTACCGGCTAGTTTAACAGGCTCAAGAGATACTTCTCTCTTGATTTCTTTGTAGGTTACTTCGTCCGTCACAAAAATGTCTTCGTTAAAAAACTCTTCGCCATCCTGTGTCTGGTAAGAGAAATTATATTCCTGGCCCGGAGGCAAAATGGTGGCGAAGGTACCATTGGCCAGTTTTGGCAGATAAGTACCTACGATCCTGCCTGTGGCTTTGTCTTTTACGATGATCACTAAATTCTCGGGTAAACTCTCACCTGGTGCAGGAATGATCTGCCCCTTAAACAAAGCCAGGTTGGCTTCTTTTGACTCGGGAATGGATAACTGGTAAATGTCTTTTTCACCAAAACCACCGGTTTTAGCGGACGTAAAATAACCGCGTTTGCCATCAGGTGACGTTACATAAAAAACGTCGTCGTCTGTTGTATTAATTGGATAACCGATATTGGTAATGTCGGTGAATTTATTATCTTCATTTAATGTGGCAAATAAAATGTCATAACCTCCCATTGATTTGCTCCCTTTTGAGGCAAAAAAGAAAGTCTGTCCGTCAGGATGCATAAAAGATCCGTCTTCATCATATTCGGTGTTAATGGTATTGCCCACGTTAAGGGCTTTACTCCATTTGCCGTTTGGTAATTTTATACAGCGGTAAATGTCTTTTCCGCCTAATCCGCCTGGTCTGTCGGATGTAAAGAACAGGATAGAACCGTCAACATTTAAGCAGGCGTGAGATTCAAAATATTTGGAATTCACATCAGAGCCAAATTCTTTCAGTTCCGACCATTCTTTACCTTCATAAGTGCTGTAATAAATGTTTCCGTCACCAGCGTCGTCCCTGAAAACGATCAGGGTTTGTCCGTCAGGCGTGAGGTTAATGGAAGCTTCGTGGCCTTCTGTGTTTACTTTTCCTGGTAGGGCAACCGGGCTGCTCCAGCGACCTTCGTTGTCTTTGTATGACACAACAATGTCTTCAAAATACTGACCATCCTGTGATCTGAGGCCACCAGTGCTGTTTGGACGGCGCGTGGTGAAAATGATTGTGCGCTCATCTGCGCTCAGTACAGGGCTGTATTCAGGGTATTTGCTGTTGATGCTGTCTCCCAGGTTTTCAATTTTAATGTTCAGTGGATTGCTAACAATATCTTTTGCCAGGAGGCTGGTCGCTTTTTCTTTGGCCGCCATTTTTTTCCATTCTTTGGAGTCGGCGTATTTATTGCTGAACTCATCAAACTGTGTGATGGCCTGATCAAATTTATAATTAATGTGCAGTGCTTTTCCGTAATAATAAACCGCTAAAGGCGATGCTGATTTTTCATCAGGGTTATCGGCTTTGTAACTTCTTGAGATTTTATTGATGGATTTGGCAAAGTACCATTCTGCCTTGGCTTTGTTTTGAGCTGAATTGATATAACATACCCCCAGCAGGTAGTTGATGTTGGCTGAAGACGAATCCATTTTATAAGCTGCCTCGAAATTTTCCTGTGCCGTCTCATAATTGCCCTCAAGCAACAAATACAAGCCTTCCTGGAAAAAGCCCTTGTAGGTTTCAGGTTTATTTTGTGCCTGTGTGAGGCACGTTAAAGAAATTAAAGCTACAGTAAAAAATAATCTCATGATTTGGTTTTGGAATAATTGAAGCAAATTTAAACGTTTATTTTAGAATACAAAATTATTCATAATAGTAGATTCCTTTTAATAAATGGGCTATTTAATTCTATCTTTGCTCCCCATTAAATAAAATGACATTTTTAGAGGAGATCAAACGCCGCAGAACCTTTGCTATCATTGCACATCCAGATGCGGGCAAGACAACTTTGACAGAAAAATTGCTGTTATTTGGAGGGGCAATACAGACTGCCGGGGCAGTAAAATCAAATAAAATAAAAAAATCTACCACCTCCGATTTTATGGAAATCGAAAAACAGAGAGGGATTTCGGTTTCTACATCTGTAATGGCGTTTGACTATAAAAATTATAAGGTGAATATCCTCGATACGCCGGGTCACGAGGACTTTGCCGAAGATACCTACCGCACCCTTAGCGCCGTTGACAGTGTTATCATGGTGATTGACTGCGTAAA
The DNA here is from genome assembly GCA_032273045.1 of Chloridella minuta. NCBI lineage: Eukaryota > Xanthophyceae > Mischococcales > Pleurochloridaceae > Chloridella > Chloridella minuta. The sequence goes on from JAUKPQ010025954.1 coordinate 72,024, forward strand.
AGGCGTTGAACCGCAGACCAGGAAACTGCTGGAGGTCTGCAGGATGCGCAATACCCCGGTAATTGTCTTTATCAACAAGCTCGACCGCGAAGGTCAGAATCCCTTCGATTTACTGGATGAAATTGAAAAAGAACTCAAAATCAAGGTGAGACCACTCACATGGCCCATTGGCATCGGTAAGTCTTTTAAAGGTGTATATAATTTAACACAAAAATCACTTAATCTTTTCCAGGGCGATAGTAAAACCACCGTAGAGGAAATACTCACCATAAATGATATTAACGATCAGGCCATCGATAAAAGAATTGGTGCGGATTTTGCCAGCCAGCTGCGTGCCGATGTTGACCTGATTGACGGCGTATACGATACCCTCGATGTTAAAAAGTACCTCGATGGACAGATCAGTCCTGTTTTTTTTGGTAGTGCGGTTAACAACTTCGGAATTAATGAACTGCTGGATTGTTTTGTCGAAATAGCGCCATTTCCAAAGGAACGCGACACCGACATTGGCATAATAAAGCCCGATGATTCCAAATTCAGCGGTTTTGTTTTTAAGATCCACGCCAACCTCGACCCTAAACACCGCGACAGGATCGCGTTTTTAAGGATCTGCTCCGGCCGGTTCGAACGCAATAAATACTATTACAATGTGAGGGATAAGAAACAAATGCGTTTCAGCAATCCTACCGCCTTCATGGCACAGCAAAAATCAGTAATTGACGAGGCTTTTCCGGGCGATGTGATTGGTTTGTACGATGCCGGGAATTTTAAAATCGGAGATTCCCTGACCGAGGGTGCCAATATTCACTTTAAGGGGATTCCAAGCTTTTCTCCTGAACTTTTCAGGTACGTGACCAACCTCGACCCTATGAAGACCAAACAACTTCAGAAAGGGCTTGAGCAGCTAACCGACGAGGGTGTTGCCCAGTTGTTCACCAAAAAAGCCGATGGCCGCAGGGTAATTGGAACGGTGGGCGCCCTCCAGTTTGAAGTAATTCAGCACAGATTAAAATCAGAGTATAACGCCAGCGCGAGTTTCGACCAGATTAACCTTTACAAAGCGCTGTGGATAAGCGCCGACGAAAAGAAAAAACTCGATGCTTTTATGCAGGACCGAAACGCCCATATCGCCATTGATAAAGAAGGCCGCCCGGTTTTTTTAGCCGAGAGCCCCTGGCTGCTTCAAATGGCCCAGGAAAAATTCCCTGATATACAGTTTCATTTAAAAAGCGAGTTCTAATAATTTCCCACTATCACCTGCACTTTAACCACAATTTTTGCCCCGCGTTTTTGCCCCTGTATTTTATGTAATAGCTTTCCTTCAGGCATTTCACGGACAAATACCTGGTAATTGTTTTCGCTAAGATTAATTTCACTGAACCTTAACCCGAGTGTATTAAACAAAATGTATTGCATGGTGAATTATGTCTACAACGTTAATTGTTCGTTATGAGAATCGCGTTAAATTATTTTTTCGAAATTCTTCCGCTACAATTATTAAACAATTGGATTTAAGCAGGCAAAATTTTGACTTGAAAACAACATTTGTAAATTAACCCAATTTTGGTCCTTTAATTTGAATATATACCTTTTTTGTGGTATTTTTGCCTTTAATTAGATTAAGTCTAATTAATTCATAGTTATAATTCATTAAAAAACAAATAGTTATGATAACAGTAACTGAAAATGCTAAAATTCATGCGCTTAACCTCATTCAAGACGAAAACAGGCCGGCAGATACATTTATACGCGTTGGGGTAGAAGGTGGCGGATGCTCGGGTTTGTCGTATAAACTGGAGTTTGACAATAATTTAAAAGAGGGTGATCAGCAGTTTGAAGACAAAGGCATCAAAATCGTTGTAGACCGCAAAAGCTTTTTGTACCTGGTGGGTACAGAATTGGAATACACCGGCGGACTCAATGGAAAAGGGTTTGTGTTTAATAATCCCAATGCCTCCCGCACCTGCGGTTGTGGTGAAAGTTTCGGCGTGTAAACCATTTCGAAAATACTAAACGGCGTAAATAGCGAATTTCGCAACAGATAATTTGTGACAGAACAAAAAAACAATGGCAGAACAAAACGAGGTTTTAGAAGAACACATTAACAGCGAATACAAGTACGGCTTTTCAACCGATATCGAAACTGATACCTTTGCGAAAGGACTGAACGAAGATGTGGTAAGGGCCCTGAGCAAAAAGAAAAATGAGCCTGAATGGCTTCTCGAATTCAGGTTAAAAGCATACCGTCACTGGTTAAACATGAAAGCACCAGATAATTGGGCTCACCTGCATTACCCGAATATTAACTTTCAGGAAATCAGTTATTACTCTGCGCCAAAAAAGGCGCCCGAATTAAAAAGCCTTGACGAAGTAGATCCCGAGTTATTAAAAACCTTCGAAAAATTAGGTATTTCACTCGAAGAGCAAAAACGTTTGTCAGGTGTTCAGTCAAACATAGCCGTAGACGCCGTATTTGACAGCGTTTCAGTGAAAACAACCTTCAGGGAAACGCTTGCCGAGAAAGGCGTTATTTTTTGTTCGTTCAGCGACGCGGTTCAGGAGTATCCCGATTTGGTAAAAAAATACTTGGGCCTCGTGGTACCCTATACTGATAATTATTACGCCGCTCTGAACTCGGCAGTGTTCAGCGACGGCTCCTTTTGTTTTATTCCGAAAGGCGTGCGTTGTCCGATGGAACTCTCCACTTATTTCCGCATTAATTCGATTGGGACCGGGCAGTTTGAAAGGACCTTAATTGTTGCCGATGAAGCCAGTTATGTTTCTTACCTTGAGGGTTGCACCGCGCCAAAGCGCGACGAAAACCAGTTGCACGCGGCCATTGTTGAAATCATCGCGCACAAAGATGCTGAAGTAAAATACAGCACCGTACAGAACTGGTATCCCGGCGATAAAGACGGCAAAGGCGGCATCTTCAATTTTGTAACCAAACGCGGCCTTTGTATGGAAGACAATGCCAAGATCAGCTGGACACAGGTTGAAACTGGTTCTGCAATTACCTGGAAATATCCTTCTGTTATTTTGAAAGGCAACAACAGTGTGGGTGAATTTTATTCGGTAGCAGTTACCAATAACATGCAGGAAGCCGATACCGGCACCAAAATGATACACATCGGCAGAAACACTAGGAGCACAATTATTTCAAAAGGCATCAGCGCGGGTTTTAGCAATAACAGCTACCGGGGCCTGGTACAGATCAGGAAAGGCGCTACAAATGCCCGTAATTTTTCGCAGTGCGACAGCTTACTGATGGGCGATAAATGCGGCGCGCATACTTTTCCTTATATAGAGATCAAAGACAAATCGGCCATTGTGGAGCACGAAGCCACTACCAGTAAAATTGGTGAAGACCAGTTGTTTTATTGCAAACAAAGGGGCATGGATACTGAAAAAGCGATTGGCCTCATAGTAAACGGTTATTGTAAGGAAGTGTTGAACAAGTTGCCTATGGAATTTGCAGTTGAAGCGCAGAAATTATTGGCGGTAAGCCTGGAAGGCAGTGTCGGATAAAAGTTTTGACTCTCCCCTTAAAATATAAATATTCAGATCTTTCAACCTGGCTCACAGCGGTTACAGCTTGCCTTATTTGTTGTTTTTATACCTGGCAACATCCCGGTTCGGTCAACTTTTTAGGCGGCGATGCCCGCTATTATTACATTTATCTTCAAAATACCTTCATCGATCGGGCATTGATCAATTATGACTGGCTTGACCCTGCCAACGGTGTTGTAATCACCCACCATCCTGCAGGGCTCGGCATTTTATGGTCGCCTTTTTTCCTGGTGGCCCTTTTGTTAGCTTCGGTACTCAATTTTCCAACCGATGGTGTCAGCCTTCCTTTCCAGGTGGCGGTTTCAGCAGCGGCCCTTGTGTATTGTATCACCGGGCTTGTTTATCTGAAAAAATTACTGCAACTGAACAAGGTTTCTGACAAGGTAACAGCCCTGATTATCGCGCTGATTTTTTTCGGCACCAACTTGTTTCATTACACCGTTAATGAAAGTGGTATGTCGCACGTTTATTCATTTTGCCTCATCACCGTGTTTTTATACCAAGGCTGCAAACTGGTTCAAACTGGCAATAAAAAGAATCTTTGGTATGCCGCACTTGTTTTCGGCCTCGTCATGTTAGTGAGACCAAACAATGGACTTATTATTTTTTCTCTGCTTTTCTGGTTCCGTTCAAAAGAACAGTGCATCAAATTTTTCAGAGGTTTGCTGCTGAAAAAATATTTTTATTACGCGGTGCTAACGGGGCTTTTGGTCATTGCCGTTCAGCCGCTTACCTGGCTTTGGAAAGAAGACACGGTGTTCGTGAACAGGTACGCCACCTACGGTTTTTACTGGCTCAACCCGCATTTGTTTGAAATGCTTTTTGGTTTTGAAGCGGGATTTTTTGTTTACACCCCCCTGTGTTTTTTATTTTTGTTCGGCTTTATCGCCTTGTACAGGGAGAATAAATTCCTGTTTTTTTCAGTCGCTGTTTTTATTTTTCTCTTGTTCTACATTTTCGCATCATACAGCGCTTACACTTATTATGATGGCCTGGGGATAAGGGTGCTTGTCGATTATTATGCGCTGTTTGCACTGCTTGGCGCCAAGTTTTTTATGCATCTTGGCGAATACAAAGTTCTTTTTAACGCAGCTGGCAGTGTTGCATTATTCACAATGGTTATCAACCTCATTTATTGTTACCAGGGTGAAAATAATATTCTGGCGCGTGCAGGCATGAACTACAACAAATGGAAATACATCTTTTTGAAAACAGGAAAAAACTACGAAGGTTGTTTGGGCGGAAGCAACGATCTGCCGCCTTATTCAAAACACCCCCCAATTTTGGCGCTTCATGACGAAGTTCATTTTGACCAACCCTTCGATTTTTCAAATAAAGAGTATGGTCCGACGCTTTTTTTCGACAGCATCGGATTTAATTCAAAACGCGTTCAGTTAAAATTAAAGATAAGACGAAAAGAAGGGTCGGTCAATGCGTCCAAAGACGTATTGGTATGCGCCATGCTCGAAGGGTCTGACCCGGCGCGCAGGGGATACCTTCAGTTCCGGCTTAACGAAACACCCTCGGTGGCTTGTTGCGATGATCGTGAATACGATTACAGCGCCAATATGGAAGCACAATTTAAGGCCTCAGATCATCTCACCGTTTATTTGTGGAACTTAAAAAAGCAGGCCTTTTCTATTGATGAATTTTCGGTACAGGTATATAATTACAATTATTAACAACAACGCGGCTACCGGCTGGTCCGGAAAAAGCAACAATAAAAAATAAAACATGATCACAATTAAAAATCTTCACGCGTCGGTTGACGGCAAAGAAATTCTAAAAGGCATTGATCTCGAAATAAAGGCAGGTGAGGTGCATGCCATCATGGGCCCTAACGGGTCGGGCAAATCAACCTTGTCAAGCGTTTTGGCTGGCCGCGCCGACTACGAGGTCACACAGGGAGAGGTTGTCTTTAATAACAAAAATTTACTGGAGATGGAGCCTGAAGACAGGGCGAGGGAAGGTCTGTTCCTTGCTTTTCAATATCCTGTAGAAATCCCGGGTGTGAGCAATATTAATTTTTTGAAAACGGCCATCAATGAGATTCGTCAATACAAAGGCATGGACCCTATGGCGCCGAAAGATTTTCTGGCTATGGTAAAGGAGAAACAAAAGCTGGTGGAACTGGATGGCAAACTGGCCAATCGCAGCGTAAACGAAGGATTTAGCGGGGGCGAGAAAAAAAGAAATGAGATTTTTCAAATGGCCATGCTCGAGCCGACTCTTGCCATCCTCGATGAAACTGACAGCGGACTCGACATTGACGCCCTCAAAATTGTGGCCAACGGCGTAAATACTTTAAAGAATGACAAAAACGCCTTTATCGTTATCACCCACTACCAGCGTTTACTCGATTACATAGTGCCCGACTTTGTACACATATTGTACAACGGAAAAATTGTGCGCTCGGGCGGTAAGGAACTGGCGCTCGAACTGGAAGCCAGGGGTTATGATGAAATCAAAAAACAATTTGAAAAGGACGCTGTTTAAAAAGAAACAAAAATGATCATAGAAAAATCCCAGATTGCAAATAATATCATTGATAAGATCTCCGCCACCGCGGAAAAGGTTGGTTTTATTGATGATGCCGTGCTGTCTAAATCGCTCGCCTATTTGGAAACGAACGGCATTCCCAACAATAAAACTGAAGATTACAAATACTTTAATGCCGACGCGCTCTTTAAAAAGGAGTTTAAAAACATTGAACAGAAGTTTGAAGCGGTCAACGACGTTGAAAAATATAAACTGAACGATACCATCACCCTGGTAGTGGTTAATGGAAACTATTCCGAGGCACTGAGCGATAAAATTATACTTAAAGGACTTCACATTACTTCCTTTTCGAATCTGGGCAACAATGCCAGGTTTTTGATTGCTTCTATCGCCAACGTAGAACAGGATGCTTTCATTTCACTCAATACGGCTTTCAGTGGCAATGGCTTTCATTTAAAGATAGAAAAAAACACCACCCTGCAGATCCCCATTCATATCCTGTACATTTCAAACGCTGCTTCCGAAGCCTTAGTGAATTCAAGGAACCTGGTCGAATTGGAAAGCGGCGCCGAAGCAACTATTGTCGAGCAACAAGTGATTGTTGGGCCGGGAAAAGTGTTTACCAATTATCTGAGTGAGAAATTTGTGTCGGAACAGGCTAAATTAACCTGTTATACCCTGCAGAACGAAGGTATCACAGGGTTTTCGGTGAACACCAACCAGGTGAAAGTTGCGCAACACGGGCACTATGATCACGCCACTTTCACGCTCAGCGGGCAAGCTGTGCGCAACAACCACAACGTTGTGCTTTCGGGCAGCAATTGCCAGGCACATTTAAATGGTTTGTTTGTTTCAGGAGGCAATCAGCTGGTAGACAATCACACTCTGATGGATCACCAGGTGCCGCATTGTGAAAGCAACGAACTTTATAAGGGCGTAATCAGCGACAAAAGTACCGGCGTTTTTAACGGAAAGATCTTTGTGAGAAAAGACGCACAAAAAACCAACGCTTACCAAAGTAGCAAAAATATTCTCCTGAGCGACGATGCTACGATCAATACCAAACCACAGCTTGAGATTTATGCAGACGACGTAAAATGTTCACATGGCACCTCTACCGGCAAAATAGACGAGAACGCGATGTTTTACCTGAATGCAAGGGGCATTGGTGTGGAGAGCGCCAGAACTTTATTACTGAGCGCCTTTGCACACGAAGTAATCGATAAAATTGAAGTGGATAGCCTTAAGGAAAGAATTGTTAAACTTTTTGAAAATAAAATCTGATCAGTATCAGCCACATACGTGAACAATTTCCCATACTTGATCAGAAGATCAACGGGGCGAAGCATGTTTATTTTGACAATGGCGCCACCACGCAAAAACCGCTCAGGGTCATTGAAAGCATCTCAAATTTTTACAAAACCTCAAACGCCAATATTCACCGGGGGGTTCATACTTTGAGCAGGCTGGCCACAGAGCAGTTTGAGCAAGCGAGGAACACACTTGCAGGACATTTTGGTGTAAAAAATCCGCAACAGGTAATTTTCACCGCCGGAACTACAGACGCCATTAATATTGTGGCTCTCGGCCTTTCTAAAACTCATTTTAAAAAGGGCGACGAGATCATTCTGGCAGCTTACGAACACCACTCCAATATTCTTCCCTGGCAACTATGGGCTTCAGAGAATGAAGGGAAGTTAAAAGTGATCCCTTTGCTTGAGAACCAGGCGCTGGACTACAATGCAATAGCGGCTTTGGTATCTGAAAAAACAAAATTGATTGCGGTCACACATGTATCAAATACGCTGGGCCTGGTTACCGATCTGGCACAAATAAAAAAAATCGCAAAAAAACACGGCATCCCGGTACTGGTCGACGGCGCACAGTCTGCCCCACATTTACCTGTAAACCTCGATGAACTGGGTGTGGACTTTTACGCCTGCAGTGCACATAAAATATACGGGCCTACCGGAATTGGTTTGTTGTATCTTTCTGAAAAATGGCTGAACGATCTTCCGGTGGCCAGACCAGGTGGCGGCACTATAAAAACCGTTAGTTTCGAAAAAACAGAATACGCAGCAGGCGCCTTAAGATTTGAACCAGGCACGCCCGATATAGCAGGGGCAATAGGTTTTGCTGAAGCCATCAGGTTTATCGGTGAAATTGGCATGGATGCTATTTTCGAACACGAACACGAATTGGTTCAGTATGCGCAGAAAGAACTGAAGAAAATACCTGAAGTAAAGATCTATGGGGAAAGCGAAAATAAGGCCGGTGTCATTTCATTTAATATCAAATCGCAGCACCCTTTCGATGTAGGAACGCTTCTTGATAAATACGGCATCGCGGTGAGAACCGGGCACCATTGTACCCAGCCCCTGATGGAAATGCTTGGTATAAATGGAACTGTAAGGATCTCATTTGCAATTTACAATACCAGGGAGGAGATAGATTTTTTTATTGAAAAATTAAGAAAAGTGATAACGATGCTCTCATAGTGAAAAGATCAAAACATGACCATAGATGAAATAGAAAATGAGATCACGGAAGAATTCGCATTCTTTGGAGACGACTGGGAATCAAAATACGAACACCTGATCGACCTTGGAAAAAACCTGCCTTTGATTGAGGAGAAAAATAAAACTGCCGACAGGATCATTAAAGGTTGCCAAAGCACCGTGTGGCTGGATGCTGAACTTCTCAACGGAAAAGTTGTTTATACCGCCGACAGCGACGCCATCATTACCAAAGGCATGGTAGCACTGATGGTAAGGGTGCTCTCGGAACAAAAGCCTGATGACATTGTGAAAGCGAAACTGGCATTTGTAAACAAAATCGGATTAACGGAGCATTTGAGTCCGACAAGGGCAAACGGATTGGTGAGCATGATCAACCAGATGAAAAAAGAAGCCATAAAATATTTAAATAACTAGTTATGTCGGCAATCATTGTAACCAAAAACACAGAACTGATGCAGCGCGTGATTGATGAGATCAAAACCTGCTTCGATCCCGAAATTCCGGTGGATATCTGGGAACTGGGCCTTATTTATGAATTACACCTCGATGAGGACAACAATCTTAAAATAGTAATGACTTTGACTTCGCCCAACTGCCCGGTGGCAGAGAGTCTGCCAGCGGAAGTCGAAAACAAACTGAAACTGGTGGCCGGAATTAATTCGGCCGAGCTCAAACTGACCTTCGAACCAGCCTGGGAAAAGGAAATGATGAGTGAGGTAGCTCAGCTGGAACTTGGTTTTATGTGATTTTTTAACCCTCGCGTGGTATAAAACCAATTATAAATATTTATTATCTTTGATGATCATTAAAATTAAATGGCAAAAGAAACAACTATCCGCTGTTCGTTATGTGGGAGAGACAAAAAGGAATCAAAAATTCTGATAGCCGGTATCAACGGGCATGTTTGCGATAATTGCATTACACAAGCCTACGGCATCATCAAAGAGGAAACGGCCGGAGAGCAAAAGCAACAAACGCAGCACGCGCTCAATTTGTTAAAACCGCTTGCCATTAAAGAAAAGCTGGATGAATATGTAATCGGGCAGGATAGCGCCAAAAAGGTGCTGAGTGTGGCTGTTTACAATCATTTTAAGCGCATTTCACACCAGGCTAAAATTAACAGGGAAGATATTGAAATAGACAAGTCAAACCTTATTTTGATCGGTGAAACAGGAACAGGAAAAACTTTGTTGGCACGAACCATTGCCACCATGTTGAATGTGCCATTTTGCATCGCAGATGCCACAGTGCTTACCGAAGCGGGATATGTAGGGGAAGATGTGGAGAGTATTCTCACACGTTTACTCCAGGCTGCCGATTATGACGTGGCTGCCGCCGAAAAAGGAATTGTGTTTATTGATGAAGTTGATAAGATCGCGCGCAAAAGCGATAATCCTTCGATTACCAGGGACGTAAGCGGAGAAGGTGTACAACAGGCACTCCTCAAATTACTGGAAGGAACGGTTGTGAATGTGCCGCCGCAAGGTGGCCGCAAACACCCCGATGCCAAAATGATCCAGGTAAATACCAGGAATATATTATTCATTTGTGGTGGCGCTTTCGATGGCATCGAGAAAAAGATTGCCAGCCGTTTAGACACGCAGGCCGTAGGTTACGCATCAACGGTAAATGAAGTTGATATCGATAAAGCCAATTTGTTACAGTACGTTTCACCACAGGATCTTAAATCCTTTGGCCTGATCCCCGAACTTATCGGCCGACTGCCGGTACTGACATACCTCAGACCGCTCGACAGAGCCACACTGCGCCTCATCCTCACCGATCCCAAAAACGCCCTCATTAAACAATACAAACAATTGTTTAAGATGGAAGGCACCAAACTTGATTTTGATGAAGAGGTGTTAAACCTGATAGTAGATAAGGCCCTTGAATTTAAACTTGGCGCCCGCGGCCTTCGCAGCATCTGTGAAGCCATTATGACCGATATCATGTACACGCTGCCAAGTGAAGAAAAGCCTGTGAAACAGTTTACCGTTTCAATGGACTATGCGATGGAGAAACTTAAGAACGCAAAACTCAACCAGCTTAAGGTAGCCTAGCGGCTATTTCTGAATTTCCTTTAATGTTCAATTTTTCCCGTCTAGCCCTTTTTCAAAACTGGTTTAAATAACCTTCAATAATTCATTTTGCAGAGTTCGGGTATAATTCCCAAAAAGTTCTTCTTCAATTAAACCAAATTCTTCTTTATTATAAGATTTAAAAATGCGTTGGTTTTTGAGATAGTGGATCTCCGTGCATACATTTAGCAGGGGATCAAGAATGTGCGAAGAAATAAAAACAGTTTTTCCTCTCTGGTTTAAAATAGAAATGATGACTTCAAGGATTTTGTTCGTCTCCAGGTCAAGGCCATTAAACGGTTCATCCAGAATGTAAATGTCTTTGTCCTGTTTCACCTGGCTCAGCAACAATAATTTCTTTTTCATGCCTGTCGAAAATGCTTCCATGAAACCATCCAACGGAAGCCTGAATAATGCCGCTAACTTCTCTTCGTGATAATTGGTGTTGCTTCGCGGAAAAACACTCAAAAATTCTCTGGCCGTTAGTTTAGGATAAAAAAACAGGTCGGTGTCAAGGTACGCAATTTGTTTCCTTAGCAAAGGCTGGCCCCCGCTGGTGAACGTGTTACCTTCACTCTTTAAGAAGCCGGCAAGCAGGTTAAAAAATGTTGTTTTGCCAGCACCGTTTAATCCAACAATGCCGTAGGTTCTGCCGGCTGCAACACGCAGGTCAATGTTTTCAAGCACCAGCGTTTCTTCATATTTAAAGCCTGGTATTTTAATGTGTATCATCGGTGTAATTTGAAAGATTGGCAATGGCTTTTTTTCTGTTCGAAAAACAGATCAGCAGCCCAAGTGGAATTAGATATGGCAAAAAAATAGAAGCTGTAAGAACAAGAAAATCGATACTGACCCGCAGTGAATCGTTGGGTCTGTAATTCGCGTACTTAATGTAAACCGAGCTGGAGGTAAGCAGTAAAAGCGCGAATAAGAATCCAATATTAAACCACAATACTTCCTGGTTAAACAGAAAATTGATGAAAAGCAGGGGCAAATTCACGCACAATAAAACGTTCGAAAGAAACGAAATCTTTTTGCGGAGAAAATCTCGCGGCAAGCGGTTCTCGGGATTAAGCATGAGCATTGGTTCGAAGAAATTATAAAAACCTAAAAAAATAAAATTGAACAACAGCAGGGCCACCAGGCCGAATAGTTTTACAGGGCTCAGGATCAGCGTCAACACGAGCAGCAGGCAAAGCAGATGAAAGTTTTTTCTTACTCCCGAGATCCATTCGAACTGCGAGGCGGGAATGTACCGGCTCAAAAACAATAATTTAAAAGATCCCGATTTAAAATCGCTAAAACTGGAGAGGCTCACCACCAAATGTAATAACACGGCCAGCCACCAATTGGCACTCAGCGCGAAGGCAGTGGTCACTGGCACAACAAGGAGGTTGTAATTAAAGCAAATTTGCTTTTTATGGTTCTTAAAATATTTTGCAAGAAAATTCAAATCCTTCCTGTTGAGGTGATAACTATACAACAACAAAGATACCAACCCGGTGTAATATAGCCCTTGTAATACCGGGAGTTCTGATACTTCCAAAGAAACATAAAACACAGCCGCGGCAATGATGATGACCCAATAGCTGAGGTCACGCTTTGCCTGGAAATACCTGAGCTTTAATAATTGCACGGCCAAAGAAAATAAATTATAGGCAATACACCTGATTAATGATTGTTAAAACGGGATTTTTGTTACTTTTAGTATCTTAAATTTCACCCGTTTTTTTATGGATTTTAATAAATATACATACACGGTCACCGACCGGTTTATACGGTACGCTAAAATAGACACACAATCCGATCCTGAATCAGCTTCCTGCCCCAGTACTGTTAAACAGAAGGATCTTTCCCGCCTTCTGGTGGACGAACTCAGACAAATGGGTATAAATGATGCTGAACTCGATGAGCACGGATACGTTTATGCCACTATCGAAAGTAATACTTCTAAAAAAGTACCGGTGATCTGCTTTTGCTCTCATGTGGATACATCACCTGATTGCAGCGGCACCAGCGTGAACCCGGTTGTTCACAAAAATTATGATGGCAAAGACCTCGTACTGCCTAACGACAACTTGCAGGTGATCAGGTTTTCAGAGCACCCGGCACTGGCCGACCAAATTGGGAACGACATTGTAACTGCCGATGGTACTACTTTATTAGGCGCCGACAATAAGGCCGGTGTGGCCGAAATCATGGACGCGGCCAATTACCTGATGCGGCATCCGGAAGTGAAACATGGAAAGATCAGGATTTTGTTTACACCGGATGAAGAGATTGGCAGGGGCGCCGATAAAGTGAATATCAAAAAGCTGGCAGCCGATTTTGGTTACACCATGGATGGCGAAACCCTCGGTCACCTCGAAAATGAAACCTTCAGCGCCGATGGGGTTAGCATCCGCATCAAAGGTTTTCCGACTCACCCAGGCTTCGCTAAAGACAAAATGCAGCATGCCATTAAAATCGCTTCAAAGATCATCGCGCTGATTCCCGTGGATAAAACGCCTGAGACCACCGAAAAAAAGCAACCGTTTATTCACCCAACGTCCATCAATGGGGGCCTGGAGGAGGTAGAAATTAAATTCATTGTGCGCGCTTTTGATACCCCAACCCTCCTGGCATTGGAAGCAGAACTGAGGCAGATAACGGTTAAGGTGTTGACGCAATATGAAAAGTGTTCGTACGAATTTTCAGTCACACAACAATACCGCAACATGAGGGAAGTGCTCGACAAACACCCGCAGGTGATAGACTACGCCATGGAAGCGATCAAAAGAACCGGTATAAAACCTGTGCTCTCAAGTATAAGAGGTGGAACCGACGGTTCGCGCCTTTCATTTATGGGACTGCCCTGTCCTAACATCTATGCGGGCGAACACGCCTTCCACAGCAAACAGGAGTGGGTGAGTGTTCACGATATGCAAAAAGCAGTCGAAACAATCGTTCACCTGGCGGCGATATGGGAAGAAAATTCCAATTGATAGCGGCTTGATCAGTTATCAGCCTATAATTCAGAAGATAGAATCACCCTTATTCGATGGCCAGCATCTCTCGGTGGAAGTACTGCGCCTTGATCTTTTGCATCCTGAAGTAAGTGGTAATAAATGGTTTAAATTGAAGTTGAACCTCGAAAATGCGAAAGCTCAGGAAATAAAAACTGTAATTACTTTTGGAGGCGCTTTTTCCAATCATATTGCGGCCACAGCTGCTGCATGCAGAATTGCAGGTTTAAACGCCGTTGGAATTATCAGGGGAGACGAAACCGAGGCACTAAATTCAACACTGAACAAAGCCGAAAGCAACGGTATGAAACTGCATTTTGCAGACCGGATAACCTATTCCCAAAAAGAGAGCCAGGCATTTAAAAAATTTTTGAACGATTCTTTCGGTCCCCATCTTTTAATTCCCGAAGGTGGCAATAACAACGAGGGTGTTTTGGGTGGCACAGAGATTTTAAAAACTGATTGGAATTACAACCACGTTCTTTGTGCCTGTGGCACTGGCACAACTTATGCAGGCATTGCGGGCAGCGCGCCTTCCTCAACTATAGTAACAGGTATCAGCGTGCTGAAAGGAAAAAACGATTTGCCTGCGCAATCCGCGAATATGATAAGCCGGGTTCTTAAGAAAAACATCAAAATAGCCGGGAACAGTGAATTGGAAAAGTCCACCATAGAAAACAGCTGCATAACTAATAATTATTGTTTCAAAGGTTACGCTAAGTTCGACACAGCGCTCATTGAATTTAAAAGCAGGTTTGAATCGCAGTACCACATACCTTTAGACCATGTTTACACAAGCAAATTATTTTACGCGCTTTTTGATCTTGCCGGTAAAAAAAAATTCAGACCTGATTCCCGCATTTTGGTTATTCACAGTGGCGGCCTTCAGGGAAATGAAGGTTTTGAGTCACGCTTCCTGCCAATGAGTTAATTACTTTGAAATAATAAAATGGAGGATGAAGGGTTCAGTATGCGCTGATCTGATACTGAGAAGGAAAAGGCCATTTGGCAGATCGTTTAAAGCCATAGACATGGTCCCGACCTCGTGGATATTTTCACATTTTAATTCCTGGCCCAGAGAATAAGAAAGACCGTTTCCGGTTAACGGGCTTATGGCTGCGGGTGAGAAACATATGTTCAGTTGTGAAAATTGCAGGTGCCAAAAAACAACGGTAAATATAAAAATAAGTGTTTTTTTCATGCCTGATCCCGGCAAAGACTGTGCCAGTATTTTTACATCTCGAACAAACCCATTGGTCAATATTCAATCAGGTAGGGCCAATTTTATTCATTCAAAAATCTTAGTTTAATCTTTTAGTCAGACGCAATTTTTAAAACTGAAAAAATTAAATCCATTGTTCGGAGTTTCAGTCTGCAATGTGGTTAAAAGGATAAGATTTGAGGCCACTGTAACAGCGAATCGTATGATAAACATATAGATTTACCAGCCAATTCCAACCCGGTAATTAATGCTGTACCACCCATAGAATTTTTTTGATCGCACTAGCGGCCCCTGAAAAGCCGAAAGCACATTGGCAAAGCCAAACCCCACGGAAAAATGTTGTGTAACCAAACGCTCGCTGCTGCCAAACCGCCACCCCAACTGAGTCTGAAGGCTATAGGCTTCGATCCCGCGAAGAAAAAGATCGGTACCATACCTGAATCTGGGACCTATAAAAAACTGACGGTTTTTTCTTTTGCCAGTATAAAAATTAACATCCAAGCCTCCTATAAAGTTAACCCCGGTTATCCTTTTCACCGCATTTCTGTTGGTGTCAATCGGCGAATTGTAAAGGCTTCCAAAAGGATCAAAAGTAACTGACATAGGAAATACAAAACCGATTTTATGATCCTCGGTATAACGCTCGTAAACAAATGTAGCGCGGCCAACAAATATACCAAGGGGTTGCACGCCAAATGCGTTTCTTTTATAATGGGGTTTCAATTGGAAAGAATCAGGATTTGTTTTTTTTGACTCGCCAAAAATAAATCTCTGGCCCCGGTAGTTTTCCGTCATCACAAGGTCCGCCTTTTTTATTGTTTGTGTGGCTGAAGTGTCGCTGTATTTAAAGTAAACCACTTCCCTGGCAATGGAGACTATAACTCCCTTTTTGACGATGCCGTTATTAAAAAACAATTTATCCTGCCCCCTCGAAGCATAAAAGAAAACAACCAATATGACCAGCAGAAAACGCATCAAAAGCGATAACCTAAATTTATGCCGATGTAGATTTTCGCCAGTAATGTGCGGTTATAGCTGCGTTGCTGCCCATTCGGATTCTGGCCGGCAGATTTATTAAGAAAGTAATTGTATTGTTGTTTATAGTCACCGTGCAGGTTAAATCCGCCAAGTCCAAACAGCGTTTTCAGAAAAATGTTTTTCGACAGGTCGGTAAAAGTTCCCCAGGTAAAGATCGTGGCAAGCTGGCTACCGGTGGCCGGAGTGTACCTGATGTTGGTAGAAGCGATGCCCCCGGATGTCACTTTTTCTTCGATGGCTTTTGAATAGGTAAAGTTCATGTATTTAAAAAAAATACCATAATGAAAAGTGTTCTTCTTGTTAAAACCACCACCGTAAAGGTTGGCAAAGACGCCAAGGTCGTATTGTTTTTTTGCATTGCTGAGTACACTGATAAAAAGATTCTGTACTCCTGAAGACGCGTTGAAATTATAGGCAGCCATGCAGCCGATGCCAATTCTTTTAGACGGCAAAAGTCTTTCATAAAAACCCGACAGGTCGGCATTGCATAGTGCCATGGTGTTCAGTGAGATCAGATTTGCATTGAACGACAGGTTTTTCGCATCATCTCTTTTCATCTGGCCTTCCAATTTGGCTGGGTTGTAAATAACAGTCTGCTGTGGTTTGTTGATAATTTCAACCGAGCCGTTCCTGAACTCCAGGAGTAAAACCTGCTCTCTTGGAATAGTATCGGTGCCGTCTGCCGCCATCAGTATATTGTCTGATGAAACTTCGGTTATTTTGCCGGTTATTTTTGAGCCGTTTAATAAATAGACTTTGTCCTGGCATTGCATCCCGGCGCACATCAGTATCATTATATAGATAATCAGTGTTCTCAATACACCAAAGGTAACAAAAAAATCAGGCAGTGATTTTGACCGTTTAGGCTGGCTTTAAACATTATTTTGCCAAAAAATGTCTTTGCATTAACCCCTCAAATAAGCTATCTTTATACATTAAAAAACTGATTATGGGATGTAGTAGTGGTTGCGGCACTGAAAAGAATGGGATTCCCGCGGGATGCAATAACAATGGTTCCTGCGGCACTTCCGACGGCTGCAATAAATTAACTGTTTTTGACTGGCTCGGCAATATGCGCTTGCCTGATGGCCAGAAATATTTTGATATCATCGAGGTTCGTTTTAAAAATTCCCGGAAAGAGTTTTTCCGGAACGTCAACAATTTAACCCTAAATGTTGGAGACGCCATCGCAGTGGAGGCAACTTCGGGTCACGACATGGGAACTGTTTCACTTACCGGTGAGTTGGTGAAGCTCCAGTTAAAAAAACGTAACATTAACTTTGATAGCGAAGAAATTAAAAAAGTTTACCGCAAGGCCAAACAGGGCGATCTCGATAAATGGAAAGAAGCTCAGTCACTGGAAACCAATACCATGTACCGCGCCCGTACCATCGCCCTCAAGCTCGGTCTCGAAATGAAATTAAGTGATGTTGAGTTTCAGGGAGATAAATCAAAAGCGGTATTTTATTATACTGCAGATGCCCGCGTTGATTTCAGGGAGCTGATAAAGGTGTTGGCCGACGAGTTTAAGATCCGTGTTGAGATGAGACAAATTGGTGCCAGGCAGGAAGCATCTCGCCTCGGAGGCATTGGTTCATGTGGGCGCGAGTTATGTTGCAGTACCTGGCTGACTGACTTTAGAACGGTTAGCACCAGTGCGGCAAGATACCAGCAGTTATCTCTGAACCCACTCAAGCTGGCCGGACAATGCGGTAAATTGAAGTGCTGTTTAAATTATGAGCTCGACAGTTATGTCGATGCACTGAAAGAGTTTCCAGATATGGATGGGAAAAAATTAACAACAAAAAAAGGTGACGCGTTTTTGCAGAAAACCGATATTTTCAGACGTACCATGTGGTTTAGCTACCGGAGTGATCCGGGTGTTTTTATCCCTTTGTCGGTAGCCAGAGTAAAAAGTATACTTGAAGCCAACACAAAAGGCGAAGTGCCTGAGGATATTTCTCCAGCTGTGAAAGTGATAGAAAAGCTTGCCAACATAGAACCTAATTTCGAAAACGTTGTGGGTCAGGATAGCCTGACCAGGTTCGATAGAAAAGGTAAAAGTAAACAGGGCGGCCGGCCAGGCAGAAATCAAAACAGGCAGGGTGCAGCTTCAGCAAACAAGCCCAAAACTCAAAGTTCCGAAACCGGGCAGGATAAACAACGTGTTAATCAGCCAAAGAAAACAAACCCGGCCAAGCCTCAGCAAAACCGGAACCAGAACAGGCCCGCCGACAAGAACAAATCGCAACACCCAAAAAGACCAAACCGACCACCGGGAAATGACAACAGGAACAATCCACCAAAAACCTAAGCCCGGCCTGGCGCTTATAAGCCTGGTGCTTGCATTGTTGATGACATCGTGCAACAAAAATGTTGTTTACAGCAAGTACCAGACCTTCAGTGGCAACGAATGGTTTGTGAAAGACAAGGCAGTGTTTGATGTGGACATTACAGATACACAGAGCCTTAACAATATTTCGCTCATGGTGCGACACGCCGATTCTTATCCTTACAGTAATTTATTTTTATTTGTTACTACAAAATATCCCGACGGTAAAGTGCTCGGCGATACCATGGAAATTATTCTCGCTACCCAAAAAGGAGAGTGGCAGGGCAGTGGCGCTGGCGATATTTACGACCTCAAGGTTCCTATCAAGAAAAATGTACGCTTTGTAGCGCCCGGAAAGTATCAGTTTACTTTTGAGCAGGGTATGCGCGTGGACCCGCTCCCATTGATTATGGATCTTGGTTTCGAAATTGAAAAAAGCGCGAAATAGTTTTGAAATGACATTAAAAATATTTCATAAGAATAACATAGTTTTTCGGTTATTGCTTTTGAATATTTATTTTGTGCCAGTGTTTATTTTTTCGCAATCCGATACCACCAAAGATAAAACTGAACTTGTTGATATTTACCTATCGGCCGGCCGGTCAGATTTCCCGGTATTTCTGATGTCCCAGAGCGATTTCAAAAAAATTGTACCAAAATCACTTATCCTGTCAGGCGATATTTTGAAAGCCGATTTTAACGATTTTAATAATGATACAGCTGGAGGTTTTAAAGTGCCTAATGTTACCAGCGCAATTTATGCCCTGGGGGGCGTTACCCTGCGGCTAAAAAATAAGGAGTTTAAAAAAGCCGGGCCATGGTTGAAACTGGGACTGAACTATTTTGCTTCGTCGGCTTTTTTAAGTACTGGTGTTTTTAAAAGTAAAAGTACCACCAACGACAGTTTGTATTTCATAAACGCAATACCGGTGAGCAGAAACACCGAGAACAGGCATTCTGTTATTTACGAATACAGTTGCCAAAGCATTAATTTTGAAAGCGCGCTCATATACAAAGTTAACCCAACAGGGATTTTTTGTTTGTATGGAGGACCCGGACTGCTCCTGGGCGCCAGTTTCGACGGTAAAGCAAAGTTGATCTCATCCCGGGAAATATTTATCAAAGATTATTTATTCAGTTCAGGCAATACACTTTATAAAAGCGATTACCAGAAGATTGAAGAAATTAAAGAAGAGTTTAAATTCCGGCCAAATATATGTTTCGGATTATTTATAAACATAGGCCTCGATCTCCGCCTGGCAAAGAATTATGAGGTCATAAAAAATATTCATCTTTTTGCAGAGGCCAAACCCATGTTCAGGGCTTATGCAGTTAAAAACGCTGGATTTCAGAGCAGTGTTATCCTCGTGGCCAATACCGGGCTTCGCTACGAATTTGAATAATAACGTTAGTGCTGCCGCAGTTTTTACTTTTTCAATAAAGCATTCCAGCCCTGAGCCTTTAATTCATGAACAGTGCCCGATTTTGAAACCATCAGATGTCCTTTCGACTCATTGGTTATATGCCCTATAATGGTAATGTCCATCGAATGTTTTATTTTTTCATAGTCGCCTATATCAACAG
This sequence comes from Chloridella minuta, assembly GCA_032273045.1. NCBI lineage: Eukaryota > Xanthophyceae > Mischococcales > Pleurochloridaceae > Chloridella > Chloridella minuta. The sequence continues at coordinate 91,871 of JAUKPQ010025954.1, forward strand.
TGAATAATAATTCATAGTCTTCACCACCACTTAAAACGCACAATGTTGGATCGAGGTTAAATTCACGTGCGGTTTCATAAGTCAGAGGATCAATCGGGATTTTTTCTTCATATAGCTCAACCCCTGTTTTTGAACCCGTGCACAGGTGCAGAATTTCAGATGACAATCCATCACTCACATCTATCATTGCTGTGGGCTTGATGCCAATACTTTTGAGCAACTCCACGATGTCTTTCCTCGCCTCCGGTTTTAGCTGCCTTTCCAGAATATAGTCCTTTCCGTCAAGGTCGGGTTGTAATTTTGGATTTTCTTTAAATACAGATTTTTCTCTTTCCAAAACCTGGAGTCCCATGTAAGCGCCACCAAGGTCTCCGCTCACACAGAGCAGGTTACTTTCTTTCGCGCCATCGCGGTAAACGATATCTTCCTTTTTTGCTGCGCCAATAGCTGTGATACTGATTATAAGTCCGCTCAGGCTTGAGGTTGTATCGCCTCCGACCAGGTCGATGTTGTATTTTTTGCAGGCCATGAGCATGCCGGCATATAGTTCCTCGATGGCTTCCAGCCGAAAACGGTTGGAAATGGCAATTGAAACAACGATTTGCTTTGGCTCGGCATTCATGGCATAAATGTCGCTGAGGTTCACTACAACGCTCTTATAGCCCAAATGCCTGAGTGGAACATAAGTGAGGTCGAAATGTACGCCTTCGACAAGCATATCGGTACTGATAACGGTTTGCAGATTGCCGTTTTCAACCACCGCAGCGTCATCGCCAACACCTTTGATCGTTGAAAGTTGGTTGATCTCAATGTGTTGTGTCAAATGCCTTATCAAACCAAATTCACCCAATTCGGCCAATTCAGTATCTGAAGTATTGTCAAAATCCATTTTCAAGTATTTTATCGATCGTTTTTGCCAGCTTAAAATCCAATTCTGTCAAGCCCCCGGCATCGTGGGTTTGCAGGCTGATGCTCACTTTATTGTAACTGTTCTTCCAGTCCGGATGGTGATTTAGCTTTTCGGCTTCGAATGCCACCATCGTCATAAATCCAAATGCCTGTGTGAAATTTTTGAATGTGATTTTCTTACGCAAAACGCCGTCTTTCATGTCCCAGCCTTTTAAATTGATAAAAGCGGCGTCAGTCTCTTTTTTTGTATATTTTTTTGGCCTCATAGTCATACAAATTTACTATTAAATAGGTTAATCTCTGATCTCAACGCTCACTTTTTCAACGTCACCATTAATGGGTGGTAAAAGCTTGGTCAGCTTAACATGCAGGCTTATGAGACCCGGAAATTCAGCCCTTAACTTTTTAAAAATCCTGTCGGCCACAGGTTCAATCAGTTTATTGCGTATAGCCATTTCCGATTTAACGATCTCATAAACTGTGCAATAATCAATGGTCTGAACAAGATCGTCGGTTTTGGCAGCTTCAGTAAAATCAGTGGTCATGTGAACGTCTACAATATAATTGCCGCCAATGCGAGCCTCTTCTTCAAGACAACCATGGTAGGCGTATACGTTAATTCCTTCAATGTTGATGGTGTGTGTCATATTTTGTAATTGAGGTGGGTTATTTGCCAAAATCAAGTCCGTCCTGGTTGCCCTGTTGGTTGTCTGTGCCCTTCATCTGTTTGGCCCGCTTAAAAATAGAAGCGTCCATTTTCCCGAAAATATAGGTCACTGTTAAACGCACATAACGGCTTTCCCTTCTTCTCGACAGATCCTGGATGTAATATGGTGTTTCGTAGTGAGTACCCATTCTGCGTGTATTAAACGCGTCGCTCAAAGTTGCGTTAATCACCCATTTGGTACCAAACATTTTGTTTATCGAAACGTCCATCGAATAAATGGGTTTGGTTGCACCCAGCAGCAATATTTTTGGCGATTCGTAATTGCCGTTTACCTGCAGCGTGATCTGCTTTGGAAATTTGTAGGCAATCGTTGTTTTAGCATTGTAAGCATACCCTTCTCTTTCTACTTCGGGTTCAGTTGAAACAACTACGCCCTTAATGTAAATGTAAAACACATTGGCATTAAAAGTCACGTCAAAATTCTTGAACAGGGTGTATTTAAAGGTATTTTCTAATCCATAGCGAACACTGTTTTTTCCGTTGATGGTTGTATTTACCAGAACACTTGGGTCGTCAACCGAAGGGTAAGCCACATCGGTGATGGGCTGTTCTTCGTAACGGAAATACCCCGAGGCCAGATAATTGCCTTTGGTAAATACTTTATTGTAGTTTAATTCGCAGATGTTTCTGAATTCAGGTTTTAACTGGGGGTTACCAATGCGGTAGTTTTGTTTGTCGGCGAACATCACAACGGGCATCAACTGGAAAAAGTTTGGCCGGTTTATTTTTCTGCTGAAGTTTAACTGCCACTCATTGTTATTCTTGAATTTTTTGGAAAGATAGATCCCCGGAAAAATTGATTTGAGCAGGTCGTTTCCACCTGATGGATAACTATAAGAGAAACTCTGTTTTTTGTCAGTTATACTGCCCTTATAAAAGGATTGTTCGAAGCGTAAACCTGCCTGGTAAGAAATATCCCACAGCGTTTTGTCGTTGTAGTTAACGTAGGCAGCATTGATCATGTCGTCAATCACATACCTGTTGCTCATGATGCTGTCCCTGTTATATGTATCCTCTGAACCGCTGGCATTGGAGGTGGTGTTGGCACTGACTGAGGATTTGTAGTATAATTTTATCCCGGCTTCAAATTTTTTAGTTTCCGACAGTGGATTGGTGTAATCGAGTTGAAATACACCCTGGTTGGCCTGGCTGATCCCGGTATTTTTCTGGTACCCAGTTGGTATTGTATCCGGAAGCAGGTCGGTGTGCGTATCGGTAGTGAACAGATAGCCGTTATCTGAATTGTTATGATTAAAATTCAGATCGGTGGTTAATTCCTTTCCTGCTTTTGGAAATGTTTTTTTGTATAAAATCTGACCATTATAGTTCTGAAATGCTGCGTTTTGCTGGTTGAGCCTGTTCCCATAAAGAACAGAGCTGCCGTGTTTATCAAGTATGTCGTATACCTGCCTGTCGTTGGTGTTGAATTGCCCGGCCATGATCATCCCGTTAAACGAAATGGTGTTGCGGTTGCTGATGATATAGTCAACACCTATTTTACCAAAGTTAAAAATGTTTTTTTGTGTTGTGTTATTGTCCTGGTTAAAATACCCCAGCGGATTTTTAACGCTATCGAGTTGGGTTCGCCTGGTGAACCCTTTTGTAAGGTTGATTGCCTGGTTATAGGAATACATGCCAGAGAAGTTCCACTTGCCTTCTTTCACATTCAGGTTTAACATGCCGCCATACCTGTCGCTGGTGCCCGCATACGCCATGGCCATGCCATTGTAACCTGGTTTCAGGTTCTTTTTCATGATAATATTGAGTATGCCGCCCGTGGCACTGGCGTCGTATTTTACCGAGGGGTTGGTAATCACTTCAATGCGGTCTATCTGGTCAGCCGGGATTTGCACCAACGTTAGGTTCGAAGGCCGGCCATCAACAAATATTGTCGGGCTCTGGTTTCTCAGTTGGGCATTCCCGTCGGCATCCACTGTTACTCCGGGCACGTTTTTCATCGCGTCGGCAGCAGTCCCGCCCTTTATTGACAGATCCTTGTCAACATTGTAAGTGCGCTTGTCGATCGACATCACCACATTGCTTTTTTCGGCGCTGATCTCTACTTCTCCAAGTAATTTCTCGTCAATTTGAAACTGAATGTCTCCAAGGTCCTGCTCAAGCTTGTTCGGCATCTGTATATAGAATTTTGTATCATAGGTCTTATAACCGATCTGGTTCACCCTGAGTCTGAACCCCCCCATTGGCGGCAGATTTTCAATGTTAAAATCCCCGTTTTCTTCACTCAGCGATCCGCCCATCACACTGTCTTTGTTATACCACAAAACAACCACCGAAGCAAACTCGACGGGCTTTTTTGTTTTCGCGTCAACAATCTTACCATACACCCTGCCTTTGATATCTTTCATCGCTTTCATCATATCTTTATTGCCACCACCGGCACCCTGTGGTTGCGCGTAAATCGAAAACGTATAAATACTGGCAAAAAGAAGAAGAATTTTTTTCATAGAAATGCTCTGCAAAATTAAGGGAAAGAAAGCGATTGCACCACTTTTTTTATTAATGGTTGTCACTGTTGATGCAGGGTAAATTAGGGTTATAGCGGTTATTTTAATGTTTTCTTATATTTGCGGATGCATAGTGGTAAACTCATCATATTTTCAGCGCCATCAGGCTCGGGTAAAACCACGCTGGTGCGTCATGTACTAAAAACCTTCCCAAACGACATTGAATTTTCAATTTCTGCTACAAGCCGCCCTAAACGCGGTATAGAGCAGAATGGCAAGGATTATTATTATTTGAGTGTTGACGATTTTAAGGAGAAAGTTGCCAATAATGAGTTTTTAGAGTGGGAAGAAGTTTACGCCGGAACCCACTATGGCACTTTAAAGGCCGAAGTAGAGCGCATCTGGTCAAAAGGCAAAGCTGTAATATTCGATATTGATGTCGAAGGCGGACTAAACCTTAAAAATCAGTTCAAACAAGACGCGCTGGCTGTTTTTGTAATGCCCCCAAGCATAAAAATACTCGAAGAAAGGCTTCATTCGCGCAGCACCGACAGTAAAGAAAGTATCGCGCGCCGCATTTCAAAAGCAGAAAAGGAACTGAAAACAGCCGAACTTTTTGATGTGTTTATTCTTAACGAAAACCTCTCCGACGCTTTTGTAAAAGCGGAAGAAATAGTAAAGGGTTTTTTAGGAATGGATGAGTAAACTCCATAACCCGAAATTATTAATTAATCCGATAAACATCGGAACAGAAATCACAAAGTTTCTCTGATCTTATTTAATTCTTCAGTAATCAGTTTGCGCTTGGCCGAGAGTTCGGCTATCTTTAATTTTTCTGCATTGATCTTGTCTTCAATCTCTTTCATAAAGCTGTTGCTTCCTTTGGAGGTTTTAAAGAAACCAAGATTGTTATCGTAGGTCCTGATCCTGCCGCTTATTTCATCGCTGATCTTTTTCAGATGATCAGATTCTTTCCGAAGCAGGTCAAACCCGTTTTCAGAGCCGGCTAGGCGTTCGAGTTTGGTTTTAAACTGCATCATGCCTTTCTCCTGCTTGTCCATATGCATCTGGTCATATAGTTCATCCATCCTGTTGTAAAAAGCATCGTTCAGCCGTTTTTTATCTTTCATCGGAACCATGCCGGCCGCGTTCCATTCCGCCGAAATCGCTTTTAATTGTTCGTGATTGGCATTTTTGTCTTCAGCTGGTTTTAATTCTAAAAATCGCGCCAGGATCTCCTCTTTTACTAATAAATTCTTTTCAAAAGAAGCTTCAATGTCTTCGTAATGTTTTTTCTTAGCGTCAAAAAAAGTATTGCAGGCTTTTCTGAATCGGGCAAACAATTTTGGCTCTTCTTTATCGCCGTTACCCGGGTGTTTTTTCCAGGTATCCTGCAGTTTTATGAGGTCCAGCCCGGTTTTTTGCCAGTCAGTGCTGTTCTGCAAGGCCTCTGCTTTAGCAATCAGTTCTGATTTTATTTTTCGGTTTGCCGAGAACTTTTCATGCTGTCCGGCAAAAAATTCTTTTTTTCTGTCGAAGAAAGTATCACAAAGCGCCCTGAATTCGCCCCAAATTTTTTCATTGTCCTTTTCAGTAGTTCTGCCAACCGTTTTCCATTCGTTTTGAAGCGCGATTACCTTGTCGGCCGCTTCATTCCATTTTATGGCTTTGTTGCTTTCCATTACAGCGATGATCTCTTTTACTTTTTCAATGATCTCGCGTTTCTTTTTAAGATTATCTTCCTTCTGCTCCTCAAGTGAATTGTAATGCAGTTTTATTTTCGCGTAGGTTTCGTCTAGTACCAGCTTGTATTCATGTTTCAACGGTTCCCATTTGCCGTTGGGTACAGGACCAATTTCATCCCATTCGTTCCTGTAAAATTTAATAAGTCTTTCGGCTTCTTTTATGTTCTCAACCGATTGAACGGACTTTAATTTCTGGATCAGCTCTGTTTTCGATTCAAGATTTTTCTTAAGATCGTGTTCCTGGAGATCACGGAAAATTTTTAAGTTGTAATAGATGTCTTCAACCGCTCGGCTGTAATCAGCTTGTATTTCCTTGTATTTGTGCGAAGACACCGGACCTGTTTCCTTCCATTTTTTTTGAAGTTCTCCAAGCATCTTAACGGCAGCGCCAACATTATCGCTTAGCTGGCTCAGGTCCTTGATTTTTGCCACAATTTCCTGTCTGATCATCAGGTTTTTTGCCTGTTCGGCGGCAATTTTAGAGTCGCTTTCTTTCTTGAGTTTGGTATATTTATCAGTGAGTTCCTCAAATTTAAGGTCCTCGTCCAGTTTGGGATATTCAAATTCTTTTGCTTTGCCGCCCTCATCTACAAAAGCCTGCCGGGCTTTTTCAAATTCAGCGGTCCACAATTTTTGATACTCTTTTTGCAGAGCGCGCACATCGGCAGCAACATCACCTGCGTCTTTCAACAGCAGTTCTTCCATCCGTGTAATCAGTTCGGTTTTCATTATAAGTTCTCATTTTAAAGACACTCAAAAATAATCTAATTCGCACATTCAACAAATGTTTAATTTTGTTGTTTTTTAGCAAATATTTATATAACTTGTAATTTGGAATTCGCGATGATCGGGACGAAGCAACTGGAACTCCTCCAGTTTGACAAAATAAAAAATTTAATCCGGCTTAGGTGTCACACCGAAAAAGCGAAGCAGTTGTGCGCTGATATTTCCCCAAAAAATAATTTTGCAGAAGTAGGTGTAGATCTGAATCAAACCCTTGAACTCAAAAGTGTTTTGGAATCTCTCGATTTTTTTCCGGCTTTGGAGCACGAGGATGTCGAAGCAGAGTTGAACCTTCTTGGCCTTGAAGGGGCTTTATTACACGAAACACAATTATTAAACGTTCTCAAAACAGTTGAGATAGCCAATACACTGATCCGTTATCTTAAGGGTAAAAAAGCAACGCAGCCGTATCTTCATCAACTAGTTACACAAGTGGACGTACAGCAGGTTGTTGTTGATGAAATTAACCGCATCATCGATGAAGAGGCCCAGGTGAGAAACAGCGCGTCACCCGAACTCAGCCGCATCCGCAAACAGATCTCAGAAAAAAGAAGGGAGAGCGATAAACGTTTTTACAACTACGTTGCTGAACTGCGTAAATTGGGCGTGCTTCGTGAGAACGAAGAAGGATTCTTTAACGGCCGCCGAACGCTGGCTGTTTTGTCGGAACACAAATCGGAAGTGCCTGGTCTCATTCACAGCAAAAGCGAAAGCGGCAAAACCATTTTTGTGGAACCCGGAGTTACAATTGGCATCAACAACGATATAGCCGAGTTGCAAATCGACGAGCAACGCGAAGTGAACAAGGTATTGCGTGAGCTCTGCGCGTTGATCCGACCCACTGCCGCAGTACTCAAAGAAGCCGCGAAGATACTGATTAAGGTTGACTTCATCAAAGCGAGAGCAGTTTTTGCCCTCGACCTGGGTGCCAACCTCCCGGTTATTAACGAAGAATTTGAACTCAGTGTTTTTTCTGCGGTACATCCTTTGCTGTTTTTACAAAACAAAAAACTTGGCAAAGAAACCATACCACTCAATGTCGGTTTAAACAGCCACCAGCGCGTGCTGGTGATAAGTGGACCAAATGCGGGTGGAAAAACCATCGCCTTAAAAACGATAGGATTGCTGCAGATCATGTTGCAAAGCGGTTTGCTTATTCCTGTAAAAGAAAACAGCAGTTTTTGTTTTTTCGAAAAGATACTGGTTGATATTGGCGATACCCAAAGCATAGAAAATGAACTCAGCACCTATAGCGCCAAACTCAAATCAATGACCACTATTCTCGACGAAACCAATGAAGCAACGTTGGTGTTAATGGATGAGTTTGGCAGCGGCACCGACCCGGAGTTGGGGAGTGCAATTGCGGAGGCGGTTCTGGAGAATCTGGTTAACTCAAAAACCAAAGGTATTATCACTTCTCATTTCGGGAATGTGAAATTGCTGGCCGAAAAGCTCGATGGTGCCGTAAATGGTTGTATGTTATTTGATATTGAACACCTCGAGCCAAAGTACGTTCTGAGCGTTGGTGAACCCGGAAGCAGCTATACATTTGAAGTGGCTGAACGGATTGGTTTTCCAAAACACCTGATTGAACGCGCTAAACAAAAGGTTGACAAAGATAAATTGAAACTCAACCGCCTGTTGGCCGAAGTGCAGGACCAGAAGACAAAACTGGAGACCCAGCTGCAGCGCGCTGAACATGAGGAATTTCTAAGAAAGATAGCCAAAGAAAAATACCATACCCTTTTTAATAATTGGGAAGAAAAAATCAGCAGGGAGCGCGAACGCAGGATTGAAATGTCGCGCATGGCAGATTACGGCCAGAAGTACCTGCGATTAATGGATGACTGGAAAATGCGAAAAGACCGCAAAGAAGTAATACAGCGGTTTATTGATGGCATTACAGCAGAGACAAAAAAACAGGAAGACATGAAGCGGCAAAGGAAAATGGATGCCTTTGCCGAGAAAAAGATTGCGCGCATAAAACCAAATCTCAGGGTTGGAAGCAGGGTAAAAGTCCTCAATGGTAACGAAATAGGGGTTGTTGAAGAGATTAAAGAAGAAAAGGTTTACATAAAATTTGGTTTGATGAAAATGACCGTGGGGATGGAAAACCTGGTGCTGGCCACTGACTGATCTTACGCTGCCAAATTGTTTTTTGGCAGGCACTAAAAATGATTAACGCATGTGACAACGCGATGAGGCGAATAATGAGGTAAACCAATCTTAAAAATTTTATATAGCTACTTTGCCCAAAATAATTAGCTTTGAATTCACAAAATTTCCAGGTGTATTTTCATCCCTTAAATTTTATTCGTTTTACCCTTGCCCTGGGTGTTATTTTATTTCATTACGGGGTTAACTATTTTCCTTTTAATTCTGGCCCGCTGAATACACTCATTGTCAATAGCAGCTTTAGGGTGTCCTTTTTCTTTTTTATCTCGGGATTTGTTATGTGTATGGTATATGCAAAGCAGGCCGGCAGTCTGTCAGCAAAGTATTTTTACAAACGCAGGTTTGCGCGTATTTTTCCCTTGTACTGGCTGGCGTTTTTATTTACGGTATTAGTGGTTGTTTTTTTAAAGAATGCAGCACCCAGGGGCCTTAACATCATCCTTCATGGCCTGGGACTGCAGAGTTTAAATCCTGGCCACGTACTCGACCTGAATTACCCAACATGGTCTATTTCTGTGGAATTGATCTTCTACCTTGTTTTTCCGTTTCTTTTAAAATGGATGATGAGATTTTCACCGGCCAAATTAATGGCACTTGCCTCGGTTATCTGGTTATTGCAAACCGTGCAACACATATTTTTTGTTGAATTTATATACAATGACACCAAGACTTCCGAAGAATTTATAAGTGCCTTCCCCCTGTGGCATTTTTCTACTTTTTTTACAGGCATGGTCACTGCACGACTCATAGCACTTAATGCGCTACCCGCCATTATCACTAAAAACAGTTCTTTGTTTTTATTGTTGTCTTTGCTGATAATTGTTTGTGTAATTTACATCCCAAACCCGGTTTTAAAATATGTTCATAACGGGCTGCTCGCACCGGTTTTTGCCTTATTCATTTTATCACTGTATTACAACAGGTCATTCGTAAGCAGGTGCTTGTCGCACCGCGGCATTAGTAGTCTGGGTGACTTCAGTTATGGTTTGTTTATTTTTCAGTATCCCGTTTGGGTCATTTGTTGCCGGATCGCCGATCCCGGTTTTATTGTTTCAGGTTGGTTCTTTATAATTTATCTGTGTTGCCTGTTTGGGGCAACCTGGTTCATTAACCGTTATTTCGAAAAGCCTGTCTTGAAAAAAATACGAAGTGAATAAATCAATTCCTATGAAGTGTCGGCCTCAATTGCCTTTTATCAAACCGATTCCTTTTCTGAACACCCATCGTCCGAAAACGGTGAGCAGCAACGGAAAAATGATGCTTCCAAATACATACCCCATATTTTCTAACCCCGGCCCCATAGTGTTAAACATGTCAAAGGCTTTAACAAGGCACAGGATAGAGATCAGCACAAAAATTGCACCGCAGATCAGTAACAAAAAGCCAAAGAATTTTTTCACCGACAATATTAATTTAGATTAATAACAGATACTGTTACACGCAATGGGCAAGTCAGAACAGGGGGCTAGCCGTCCGCCATTTCAGCAACTGGTTCAGGAGCGTGTTTCTTTTTTACACCGGTAAGATCAAATTGCCGAAGAATAAACTCCTGTGGGCTGTTACAGTCATTTAAAAAAGTTTTATCCCACTGTTTTAATGGAATATTAAAACCCCTTTTTTTCCTCAACAGGATTTCTGGCGGAAGAATATCCCTGTAAGCTGTTTTAAGAAGCCCTTTAAGATGACCCCCCGCGTAAAGTGTAGCTTCAGGCAGTGAAAAAGCGAATTCAACGAGTTCTTTTTTCATAAACGGCACTCTGCACTCCAGCGACGCCGCCATGCTTACCCGGTCAACTTTTGTAAAAATATCGTCATGCAGGTAGGTGTGAAAGTCAAGGTACTGCAGTCTTTTCATTGGCCCCAGGTCACGCCTGTAAAATTTCTCAAAATACCAGTAGTCGTTATAATCGTTCGGTATTCCCCATTGTTTGCGGAACTTTGTTTTCTCGTGTTTCAGCAGGCCCCCAAGTAATTTTGTATAAAGCTCGAGGTCATTGCACATGCGGTATTCCAACTGGTCGGCTATTCTGCCTGCAATGGTATTAGAAAAGCGGGTTCTGAATTTGGATACAGGGCTCTTAAGGAAAGAGACCAGAGGCAATCTTTGACTTTTGTATTTGTTGAAGCGTGTGTACCAGTCATAACCACCAAATAATTCGTCACCGCCATCGCCGGTTAAAACAACCGTAGATTTTTCTTTGGCAAGTGCCGAAACCTGGTAAGAAGGCAATGCTGAAGTATCGGCGTACGGCTCATCGTACCATATTTTCATGCGCTGGATCATCCTGCTCGCGTCTGACCTCTTGAGCAGTTCAATATGGTGTTGTGTTTTAAAAAGATCAGCCACAATTTTTGCATACTGGCTTTCATCCTGTGTTGATTCTTCAAATCCTATCGAATAAGTATGCGCATCTTTTTTAAACTCTGAAGCAGCAGACACAACAATGCTGGAATCGATCCCGCCACTTAAAAAAAATCCTACCGGCACATCGCTGATCAGCTGTTCTTTCACACTTGCTGAGATCAAAGCTACTACACTTTCGGAGGCTTCCCGGGTAGTTAACTTGTTTTCGGAAACAGAAAGGTGCCAGTATTTTTTTATTTTGTGTTGGCCCGAAGCAATGTCATAGGTGAGAAAATGCGCTGGCGGTAATTTAAAAATGTCTTTATAAAGCGTTTTCGGCGTAGGGATGTAAAGGTAAGTCAGGTAATCATAAACGGCTGTGTAATCAATTTCCAGATGTTCTTCGCCGGCGTGTCTTGTAAGCGCCTTGAGTTCCGATGCCCATGAAAAGGTGTTGCCACGGTTATTGTAATACAGTGGTTTAACGCCGTAACGGTCTTTTGCGAGGTGAACAACCTGTTTTTGTTTGTCGTAAATCACAATGGCATACATGCCATCTATTTTGCTTAAGAGTGTTTCAAGCCCCCATTCTTCATAGCCGTACAATACAACCTCAGAATCTGAATGGCTCTTAAATGTGTATTTGGGCTGAAGTTCCTTTTTTAATGCCTGATAGTTGTAGATCTCTCCGTTGATGCAGATGACGGTTTGACCCGAATCCATCGGCTGGCGGCCGTTTTCTGACAAGTCAAGGATCGAAAGTCTTCTGTGACCTAAAAAAATGTGCTCGTCAAAATATTCACCCATCTGGTCCGGGCCCCGGTGAGTTAAAGTGTTCAGGGAAACATGGCAAAGGCGCGGGTTCAGCCCCTGGGTGTCAATATGTCCAAAAATCCCACACATAATTTTGCCTTTTTCCAACCAAATCAATTGTGAACCTGATTTGCATTTGTGAATTAAGGTCTTCTCTTATTATACCCGTTAAAGATAACTAAATAATTTATCTGGCAAAAAATCTTCTGTAACAGTGGGTCGGCGGCTTGCGGGCCAGGGGTCTAAGTTCCTCAAATTGAGTACGCGCAAACCTGATTTTGTTGTTACATTCAACAAAGACTTAGAGAATCGATCAGGCACCTCTGATCACTGTATTCTTTAGCCTAGCTGAATTCTCCTTATACGAACTTCTTTTTTAGGCAATCATTCAATACTATCTCTTCGGGTAAAATCAATTCAGTAGCTCCGTCAAATCAAAGGTACCTCACACTGGTATTAAAGCCTTGCTTGAATTTGTAGTAAAGTAAGGTCATTTTACCACGTAAAAACTTCGCAATCACAGGGATTTAACGCGCTGGCATTTGTTTTGATCGGCCATATTTAAAAATATACTATGAAGCCATTAGCCATAGTTCTCATTGTTGCGGGATGTGTTATGATGATTATAACAGGTGTAAATTTTGCCACCAAAGAAAAAGTGCTTGATCTCGGAAAAATAGAGATCAACAAAACCGAGAATCACCCGGTAAGCTGGTCGCCAATAGTGGGCGGGGTTTTATTGGTTGCGGGAATTGCCATGTTTTTAACAAGTAAAAAGAAACTGGCCTGAATCTTTTGACATCAGATAAAACTGCCATAGCGGATAATTTGTGCAATACCACTATTGGCAGGCGTTTTAAACGCCTGGCCGTAATCCTAGAGAGGCACTTTACTTACATTAAAATAAAAGCCTCCCAATTTTCATTGAGAGGCTTTTGTATTTTAATACACTTAATGCTTTCGAACCTTTCCAATTTGTGTAATTAGTGGAATTCGTGGTGTATTTATTTCGTGCCTACGATCCGCAAGCCTCACACTCATCTGGGTTATCCAGTGAGCAGGTTAATTGCGCCTGTTGTTCTTCGAATGTTAAAATATGCGCTTGTCCGCGGTCAACCAACAACTGGTCTTCGTTGCCCAAAACAAAAGCAGGTTGTTGCAAGGCATCCTGGTCAACAGTAAACTTAATGGCGTCGGCGGCTGCTTTGGTACGTAAATAATACATGCCTGTTTTTAATCCTTTTTTCCAGCTGTAAAAATGCGCCGAGCTCATCTTCGCGAAGTTGGCGTCCTGTATAAATAAATTGAGCGATTGCGACTGGTCGATAAACGCGCCGCGGTCTGCAGCCATGTCAATGATCGTGCGTTGTTTGATCTCCCACACGGTTTTGTAAAGTTCTTTGATGTTGGCTGGAATCTCCGCGATATTTTGCACCGAACCGTTCGCGGCAATGATCTTGTTCTTTAAGCTTTCATTCCAGATACCTAATTTCACGAGGTCACGCAACAAATGTTTATTCACCACCACAAACTCTCCGCTTAATACACGGCGGGTGTAAATGTTGCTGGTATAAGGCTCAAAACACTCGTTGTTGCCTAAGATCTGCGAAGTGCTGGCGGTAGGCATAGGGGCTAACAGCAAGCTGTTGCGGATACCGTATTTCATCACTTCTTCACGCAATACATCCCACTCCCAGCGCGGACTTGCTTTCACGTTCCACATATCGTGCTGGAAAATACCTTTGGAGGCAGGCGAACCCTGGTAAGACTCGTAAGGGCCATCAACCATGGCGAGGTCTTTGCTCGCGGTTAAAGCGGCAAAATAAATGGTTTCAAAAATCTCTGAGTTTAATTTTTTGGCTTCTTCGCTTTCAAATGGATAACGCATTAAAATAAAAGCGTCGGCAAGCCCCTGAACCCCCAGGCCAATAGGACGGTGGCGCATATTCGAATTACGTGCTTCAGGAATAGGGTAGTAGTTGCGGTCAATAATCTTGTTTAAGTTCAGCGTGGCCGCGTAGGTAATTTCAAATAATTTGTTGTGATCAAAGGTGCCGGCTTTTTCGTCAACAAAACGCGGTAAAGCCAGTGACGCCAGGTTGCAAACTGCTACTTCGTCAGCGCTGGTGTACTCAATAATTTCAGTACACAGGTTGGAAGACTTAATGGTACCTAAGTTCTGTTGATTGGACTTGGAATTCGCCGCGTCCTTAAACAGCATATAAGGATTGCCTGTTTCAATTTGCGCTTCGATAATGGCTGCCCATAATTCACGTGCTTTAATTTGTTTACGGAATTTACCTTCCGCTTCATATTTGGTATATAAAGTTTCAAAGGCTTCGCTGTGGCAATCGCTTAAACCCGGACATTCGTTAGGGCACATCAGGCTCCAGTCACCTTCCGCTTCAACGCGTTTCATGAACAGATCCGGAATCCATAAAGCTGTAAAGAGATCGCGGGCACGCATTTCTTCTTTACCATGGTTTTTGCGGATGTCTAAAAAGTCATAAATGTCGGCATGCCAAGGCTCGAGGTAAACAGCAATAGAACCCTTGCGTTTTCCGCCGCCCTGGTCTACATAACGGGCAGTTTCGTTATATACTTTCAGCATAGGGATGATACCATTGCTGGTGCCATTGGTGCCTTTAATATATGAACCTGTGGCGCGTATGTTGTGAATGTTGATCCCTATTCCGCCCGCGCTTTGCGAGATTTTGGCACATTGTTTTAAAGTATCGTAAATGCCGTCGATGCTGTCGTCTTTTACCTGTAGTAAAAAGCAGGAGCTCATTTGCGGTTTTGGAGTGCCCGCGTTAAAAAGGGTCGGTGTAGCGTGTGTAAACCAGCGCTCGCTCATCAGCGTATAGGTTCTTAATGCCCCTTCTATATCGTTTTTATGAATGCCAACCGCCACGCGCATGATCATGTGTTGCGGGCGTTCGGCAACACGGTTGTTCATTTTAAGCAGGTAGGAGCGCTCCAGCGTTTTAAACCCAAAATAATCGTAACCAAAATCCCTGTCATAGATGATAGACGAATCGAGCGTATGCGCGTTGTCCATCACTATTTTATAAACATCATCCGCTATCAGCGAAGCGTTTAAGCCGTTTTTGGGATCTATATAATGATAAAGCGCCTCTATTGTTTTAGAGAAAGATTTGATCGTGTTTTTATGCAGGTTACTAACCGCGATGCGGGAAGCCAGCTGTGCGTAGTCAGGATGGCGTGAAGTGAGTCCCGCCGCAGTCTCAGCCGCTAAATTATCAAGTTCGCTGGTTGTTACACCATCGTACACACCATCTATCACCTTTTTCGCGACAAGAATGGGGTCTACATGCGATGGCTCTAAGCCATAACTGAGTTTTTGAATGCGAGCGGTAATTTTATCGAACTTTACCGATTCTCTTGTGCCATCTCTTTTTAATACAAACATACGCCGGAGGTTTTTTTAATTAGTTTTTTGAGTTCCGATAACTATCGGGATTTGTTAATACAAGGTACTTTCAATTATTTCGTCTTTTTTCTTCTATCTTTTTAATGTTTCAACAATCGACCAGTTAATTAAAAATTTAGACCCGAATTTTCTATTTAGAGGCTAAAAATCCCTTGCCAGACAGCGTCTCGCCTACATAAAGTTACTAAAATACAGGGGGATTTTTAACCGACTAATGTTAAAAAAGCTAGAAGTCTTCGTCGAGGTTAAAAACGTTATTTTCTTCTTTGTTGTTCATTACTCCAGCCTTTTGGTATTCAGCCACTCGTTTTTCAAAGAAGTTGGTTTTGCCCTGCAACGAGATCATTTCCATAAAATCAAATGGATTGACCGCGTTGTAGTGTTTGCTGCAACCTAATGACTGTAAAAGCCTGTCGGCGCAGAATTCAATGTATTGACACATCAGGTCGGCATTCATTCCTATTAATTTAACAGGAATGGCGTCTACAACAAATTTTTTCTCAATAAGCACCGCGTCAGCGATGATCTGTGTGACCTTTTCTTTGGGTAATTTGTTTTTTACATGTTCGGTGTACAATAAACACGCGAAATCACAATGCAATCCTTCGTCACGACTGATTAACTCATTGCTGAAGGTAAGACCAGGCATTAAGCCACGCTTTTTAAGCCAGAATATAGAACAGAACGACCCTGAAAAGAATATACCCTCAACAGCTGCGAAGGCAATGAGACGTTCGGCAAAGGTACCATTGTTGATCCAGCGGATCGCCCAATCGGCCTTTTCGCCCACGCATGGCACTGTATCCACCGCATGCAGCAGATGGTCCTTTTCTACAGGATCTTTAATATAAGTGTCTATTAATAAAGAGTAGGTTTCGGAGTGGATGTTCTCCATCATGATCTGGAACCCATAAAAACAACGGGCTTCAGGGTATTGCACCTCGTTCAGAAAGTTAATGGCCAGGTTTTCATTTACAATGCCGTCGCTGGCAGCGAAAAACGCAAGCACATGCTTTATGAAGTGCTTTTCATTGTCATTTAACTTGTTGTTCCAATCAGCACTGTCAGAAACAAGATCAATTTCCTCGGCAGTCCAGAAACTGGCCTCGGCTTTTTTATAGAATTCCCAAATGTCTTTATATTTAATAGGGAAGAGTACAAATCTGTCCTTGTTTTCAACGAGTATTGGTTCTGTCATAGTTAAATTCTTATTAATCCTAAGTTAGTTAATTTCTCCTTAATCTCTGATACAAATAAATATAAAAATCAATCCAATAGATAGACAAATGAATTAACAGCCGCCTCAAGTTTTAAACATTACAACATTGTGCAAAAGAGTTCATAATCTACAATTAGCTTGATTTACAGCTACCTAATAAATTTCAAAAAAAAATCGCGCAAACAAGTTGGAAGAATGAAAAGTATTTTTAAGTAGAATAAACGGTTTGCGGTTAAAAACACCGAAATGGCTTATCCTCACTCAAATTTCAGGCGCCTCATTTTTAACCAACCGCATCAAAAAACAAAAATTCCAAATAGCTGCATCAAAAAACAAAAGCCCCTCAACTCAGCGCGGGAAATTTTCGCTCAGTTTTCACAATCACCCTTCAAAAAAATCAAACACAAATTATTGATCGATCAATAAGCCTCTTTTAAATGTCCTATACTGCAAAAAATCGAAAAAAAATAAATTTGTGGATAAAATGTGCATAAAATGAAACTTTTAATTAAATTTATCGTTTAAAACGAAACAATGCCCCTCTTGTCGCCTCCGGAATTAGTATCGTTACTTCAAAAAAACGATAAATCTGCCAGAAAACAGGTGTTTGAAGCTTATTATTCAAAACTGGCAGCTGTTTCGCAAAGGTATGCCAAAAACCAGGAGCAGGCCGAACAACTGTTAAACGAAGGTTTAAATGCCTGCTTAAACAAATTACAATACCATCCTTCGGTGACCGACCTCGACCTTTTTATGGAAAAGGAATTTATTGTCGCCGCAGTGGCTTTTATAAAAAATATTCGCAGCGAATACTACGTGGCCAGTACCGTTTACGCTTCTGACCCAGCTCCAAAAAACTACGACCTTTTTGCAAATAACGAACTGATCGATTTTAACCAGATTGAAAACGAAACCCTGGTTAAGGCTTTGCAACAAATGGTGCCCTCCCAGCGACTCATCTTTAACCTTCACGTAATTGAAGGGTACAGCCTTGCCGATGCTGCGGCGGTTCTCGAGTCGAGCGAACAAACAGTTAAAAGCAACCTCGAAAAAGCCAGGTTTAATTTGCAGAAAAACATAGAAAATTGCTTAAAGAGCTTAAAAGTATGAGCCATTTTAAATATGAAATAAACGAGAGAAATCTCAGGATGCAGTTAAAAGACAACGCTGTACCTTTTAACGAAGAAGCCTGGCACAAATTTGAGAACTTTTCGGCCACTCAAAAGAGTTTCGCGCACGAAAACGTGATGAAACGTTTTAATATTTCATTAAACAGGAACATTATTTTGCCTGTAGTTTTCGGGGGGGTCATCGTATTATTTTCCCTCCTGCTTTTTAACTTCGTAAACATTAAAAACCCCAACCAGGAAACAGCGGAAATAAAACCAGAACCTGCAGTTGCCACCCCAGCCATAGCTGAAAAAAAGCCTGAAATTCAACCCCCGGTCGTAAAACAAATTATTTCGCCTCAGCTTAAAGATTCTGTAACAACCGTTTTACACGACGGGGTCAAAGCCGAAATGCCCGAAACTTCCAATGTTGTGGCCGCGCCCGATAAACCGGTGATCAGAATTCAGAAAAAAATGGCCGCACCCGATACAGGTGCAGCCAAAACAGACACAAAAGCGGAATTTCCTACAGCAGAAAAATTCATTACCGGGGGGACAGCAGAGCGTGTAAGCCCCGCCGCTGGATCCGAAACGCCCAAAAATAAGAAAAAACAAAAAAGGCAGTTAATTGTCACCGAACCAACAGTGGAAGAAGATGAACAAGCACCACCGCCTGTATCACAAACTACCCCCGCTGAAGAAATCCAGTAACTCTGGTGGTTTAGGCACCTCAAAACCGCGATTTATGCCTAATTTTGTATCACATGCGTGATATAGAGACCCGGGCCGATATAGAATCCCTCATCCATTCATTTTATTCTAGACTTCTGCTGATCGAGGAAATTAAAGTAGTGTTCGAAGGGATCAATTTTCCCGAACACGTTCCGCATATTGTACACTTTTGGAGTTTTGTATTGCTCGACGAGGCAGGCTACACTAGCAATGTTTTTGAAAAGCACACCCGCCTTCCCATTAAAACGCACCAATTTGATATTTGGTTGGATATATTTACTGGTACAGTGGATGAACTTTTTGTGGGCGAAAAAGCCAACCTTGCTAAACAAAGGGCAACGGTTCTGGCCCATACCTTCAAAAGCAAGTGGCAACACGTCAAAGGGGCCTGATTTGCCGATTTTGCTTTCCACGCTTTATTAATTATTTTTGAAATCCTTAAAAAAACACATGCATGATCGAGGCGAAACAACCGGCAATCGAATTTAAAAACAACGCAGGGTTTGCAAAAGCCATGGATGAAAGTGATCCTTTGCGTTCGTACCGTGATAAATTTTTATTTCCAAAACACAAGGGGCAGGAAGTGGTTTATTTCACAGGTAATTCGCTGGGTTTGCAACCCAAAACAACAAGGGATTATATTCAGCAGGAATTAAATGACTGGTCGGAATTTGGTGTGGAAGGACATTTCCTGGCCAAAAACCCCTGGCTTTCTTATCATGAACTGCTCAGTGGTAAAATGGCAAAAATTGTGGGTGCAAAACCCGATGAGGTGGTGATGATGAACCAACTCACTGTTAACCTGCATCTCCTGATGGTGTCGTTTTACAGGCCAACAAAAAGCAGGTTCAAAATCCTTTGTGAAGCAAAAGCCTTTCCAAGCGATCAGTACGCCCTGCAGTCGCAGCTGAAATTCCGCGGTCTTACTGTAGCAGACAGCCTCATCGAAATCGAACCTCGGGCAGGAGAGTATACGATTCGTGAAGAAGATATCTTGTCGGCCATAGAGACCAATAAGGATTCACTGGCCCTGATCATGATTGGCGGGGTGAATTATTTTTCGGGCCAGGTATTCGATATGAAAAAAATTACCGCAGCGGGCCATGAGGCAGGCGCCATTGTTGGATTCGACCTGGCTCATGGCGCCGGCAACATCAATCTGCAATTGCACGATTGGCAGGTTGATTTTGCAGCCTGGTGCAGTTACAAATACCTCAACAGCGGTCCGGGTAGCGTTGCAGGCGCTTTTGTTCACGAAAAACACCACAGCAATACGGAGCTGCCGATGTTCGCAGGTTGGTGGGGCCATGATAAAAAGACCCGTTTTTTAATGGACAGTACTTTTGTTCCCATTAAAACGGCCGAACGCTGGCAACTAAGCAACGCGCCAATCTTCAGCATGGCGGCCTGCAGGGCGAGCCTCGATATATTTGATGAAGCCGGTATGCCTGCGCTGATAGAAAAAAGCGCTAAATTAACCGCTTACCTTGAATTTGTTGTTGAAGAGATTAACCTCGAAAAAAACAACTGTCTCCAAATCATCACGCCAAAAGAAAACCGTGGTTGCCAGATCTCCATCATTGCCGGTGGCTATGGGAAAGACCTTTACGACCAACTCATAAAAAACGGAGTGGTTCCCGATTGGCGCGAACCAAATGTTATCAGGTGCGCCGCTGTTCCACTGTACAATTCATTTGAAGACATTTACAGGTTTGGAAACATTCTGAAAGACCTTTTATAAGAAGTTTTTTCTGGATAGATGGGTTGCTTTGGCATCAGTCTACTTTGCTGGTGTTATTGGCAAGGTTTTTTGCACCGGTAATGTCCATTTTTACACTGCCAATGACAATATTCGCTTTTACCCGCATAGGCACGTGGTTCATATCATCGCTGATCCATACATTCAGGTCATCTTCATTTTTGAACACCCTTCCCTTTTGAACAACAGGCCTGAATCTTAAGCAGCGGTATTTGCCAATATCGGTTTCAATTTCTTCGCGGCCAACGAATTTTATTTTGAGGGGCCAGATCTCTTTATCCACAAAACAAGTGATGCTGTAAATGTCTCCCGCTTTCGCATTGCTGAGATCCATATTTCTGGCGCTGTAAAAAGCGCTCACCATGTCCTGTATGCCTGCGGGCACGTCGAATTTTTCGTTGTTGCCTATGTCTACTTTTTTCAGATAATGATTAAAAGCGTAGTCCTGGCTGAATTTGTAACCACCTTCATCTACACGGCGCACAAACATCCAGGGTAACAAAGCGTCCTTATCCATGTAGGTCTCATAGCGGTCGCGCACCTTATAAAACCAGTCGGCGCTGCCAGTGGTATAACCTGTGCCCACAATGTGATATACTTTGCGTGCGCCAACGTCTATGATGTCAGGTTTAACTTCAAGCACCACGTTTCCTGCATTTAATAGGCCATAATGCAGCCTGTACGTAAGTATTTCTCCCTCTTTAAAGGCGGTGTTGGGTGTGCTCGGTAATTGTTCGGTGGATTTTGTTTCCACCATCTGCTGAAGAGTCTGTGATGTGTTTGTTTGAATGTTTGCAGCATATATGATGCTGAGCAGGGTTAGCGCAAGGCCGGTAAATCCAATAAATTTAAAAGTCTTCATGGCTGGTATAAGTCAAATTGCGTGCCAAAGCAACGATTGACGACGATCTAAAATTTGTTAATTAAAGATATTAAATCTTTTCTTTGGTTCGAAAGACCGGCAGCGATTTTTTTATTGCTTGCAATTCTCAACATTGCTGCTGTTTCCTGCAAAAACGGGCGGTAATGTAAACAAAACCAGGCGCTGAGCGCAAACAGCGCACAAAGCGCCAGCGCCAATAGCAGGCTGGGTGTTAGAAGCTTCAAAATAAAAAACCAAAGCAGGTAGTTGACAAGAAACACGAACATTGCAACGCCGATAAAAAATGAGGAATAAAATTCAAGTTTTCTTTTGACAATTTTCCTCGAGATTTTAGCGCTTAAAAAATAAGGTAAGTAATTTCCCAATAATCCAATGCCATATAATGGAAAACCCGCCAGAAGCACAATAATTCTGAGGGCCAGGTACATAGGGGTTATTTTTTTATTTTGAGAGGGATCGAGCAGCGCGTCCTGCAATTTGCTTTTTTTCAATGCCGCAAAATAAACACCCGCATTTGACTTAAATTGATCAAGCAGGGCAGGATTTTGTTCTGATACCAGATTTACTTTGGCGGTAAGCTGTTTCGTAATGGTGAAATCATCGGCTAAATTCCCAGGATTCAGACCCTGGGCTTTAATAAGGCTGTTTTTAAATAAAGTTTCCACCTGGTAAACAGCCTCATCGTTCTTTTTGTCATCAATGTGAGTGATAAGGTCCTTCATTTTTGACTGCAGCAGCTGAATAAAAGCGAGATTGGTTTTGGCAGGGTTTTCCTTGTAAGCGGCAATAAAATCTCTCACGGCGATGGGTTCGCCTATATTGTAAAAAACATCGCTTCTGAAGCGATCTGGCTGGCTATAATTGATCCCAACGGGCAAAACTATCAGCTGATCATTGTTTAACGCCTCATAGGCCCCAAAAACCATTCTGGCGACCCCTTTTTTAAGTGGCCTTAATCGTCTTTCCTGAACACACAATCCTTCGGCAAAAACAATGACTTTGGCATTTTTTTTTAAAAGGGCGTTCACCCTTCGGTAAGCTTCGTCGTTTTTCCTGAGTCCCTCCAGCCCGCCGTCCTGAATCCTGAAAATCGGGATTATCCCGATCTGCTCCAGCAGCCAGGCGGTAATACCGGGTTTAAAAGCATCGCCCCGCGCCATGTATTTTAAGCGCTGCGGGTAACTTACATAGGAGATGGCGATAGGGTCTGTAAAAGCGTTGGGGTGGTTCAGTGCTAAAATAACCGGCCCTTTTACTTTCATGTGCTCTATATTTTTGCCCTGGATGCGTTTGTAAAACGCGGCTAAAATAAAAGTAATCCAATATTTAATAAGGTGCCAGATCATTGATAAAATTTGCGTAAAAATACTTTAATTTTTCAGATCACATTTTAACATTTTGTTAGTAAAATTCCGCTATTTAATTGCCTTCTGATCCCCAATTTTTCAGTATATTTAAAGGATAATATAAAAAATACATTTAAAGCAATTTATGTCAGAAGTTACAACAGAAAAAGAGAATTACGGAGCCGACAATATTCAGGTTTTAGAAGGGTTAGAAGCAGTAAGAAAGCGTCCTTCCATGTACATAGGAGATACCGGTTTTAAGGGACTACATCATCTTGTTTATGAAGTAATTGATAACTCCATCGATGAGGCCCTCGCAGGCCATTGCAAAAATATCACAGTTTCTATTTTAGAGGGCAACTCCATACGCGTAAAAGATGATGGCCGGGGCATACCAACTTCCATCCATCCAAAACTGGGCGTAAGTGCTCTTGAGGTGGTAATGACCGTACTTCACGCCGGGGGAAAATTTGACAAAGATACTTATAAAGTTTCGGGCGGTTTGCACGGTGTTGGTGTAAGCTGTGTGAACGCGCTTTCAACGCACCTGAAAGCTGAGGTTCACCGCGACGGTAAAATTACAGTACAGGAATTCAACATTGGCAAACCACTCTATCCAGCTAAAGAAGTTGGCAATACACCTGATCGGGGTACAATTGTAACATTTACGCCCGACAGCAGTATTTTTACAATTCTTGAGTATAATTACACAACACTTGCCAATCGTATCCGCGAACTGTCTTTTTTAAACAAAGGCATCAACATCACGCTGGTTGACGAACGCCAGTTAGACGAAAACGGGCAGCCTTTAACCGAGAATTTTTACAGCGAAGGTGGCTTGCGCGAGTTTGTTCTTTATCTCGACGATGCCAAGGAAAAATTAATTGACGAACCCATTTACATTGAAAACGACAAAGGAGCAATTCCTGTTGAAGTGGCAATGATGTACAATAACTCTTACAGCGAAAATATTCAGAGTTATGTGAACAATATCAATACACATGAAGGGGGTACCCACCTGGCTGGTTTTCGCCGCGGATTAACACGTACGTTAAAATCCTATGCTGATAAAAACGGGTTGCTCCAGAAAGTAAAATTTGAAATCAGTGGTGATGACTTCCGTGAAGGTTTAACCGCTGTAATTTCGGTGAAGGTTCAGGAACCGCAATTTGAAGGGCAGACAAAAGGCAAGCTGGGAAACAATGAAGCCATTGGCGCGGTTGACCAGGCTATTAGCGAGGCGCTTCAAAACTATCTGGAAGAACATCCTAAACAGGCGCGTACCATAGTAGATAAGGTGATCCTGGCAGCTACGGCCCGTCACGCCGCCCGTAAAGCGCGGGAAATGGTTCAAAGGAAGAGTGTCATGAACGGATCAGGATTGCCGGGGAAACTGGCAGATTGCGCGAGTGGTGATCCTTTGGCCTGTGAATTGTTCCTGGTAGAGGGTGACTCGGCCGGTGGCACTGCCAAACAAGGCCGTAACCGCGATTTTCAGGCGATATTGCCGTTACGTGGAAAAATTCTGAATGTTGAAAAAGCCCTCGAATATAAGATTTATGAAAATGAGGAAATAAAAAATATTTTCACAGCGCTTGGCGTTTTCCGTGGTACCAAGGAAGATGACCGCGCCCTCAATATCGATAAGCTGCGATATCACAAAGTAGTGATCATGTGTGATGCCGACGTTGACGGTTCGCACATTACCACACTGATACTCACATTCTTTTTCAGGCACATGAAAGAACTGGTCGAAAAAGGACACATATACATCGCCGCACCACCCTTGTACCTGGTAAAAAAAGGAAAGGAACAGGCTTATTGCTGGAACGAGGCTGAACGCGACACAAAGATCAAAGAATTTGGCGGAGAAAAAACCGACAGCGTGCATGTACAGCGATACAAAGGTCTCGGTGAGATGAACGCGATACAGTTGTGGGAAACTACGCTTGATCCAACTACCAGAACATTGCGCCAGGTATCAATCGACAGCGCCGCTGAAGCCGACAGGGTGTTCAGCATGTTGATGGGCGACGAAGTGCCGCCACGCAGGGATTTTATTGAAAAAAATGCAAAATATGCGAAGATCGACGCTTAAGCCAATACCGGACTTAATTAAATTCCTTAAAAGGCAGGCCCTGTGGTCTGCCTTTTGTGTGAGATAAATATTAATAAATTTACACAATGCAATCAACGGCAAAAACAGTTGATGAATACATCAACAGCCTTCCTGCGGAGCGGGTAGAAGCCATAAAACAGCTCAGGCATGTGATCCTGAAAAATCTTCCAGAGGGTTTTTCAGAAGAAATGTCATACGGCATGGTAGGTTACGTGGTGCCACATTCCAAATACCCTGCCGGCTACCATTGCAACCCCGAATTGCCATTGCCGTTTATGGCTTTCGCCTCTCAAAAGAACTTTATCGCGTTTTACCATATGTGCCTGTACGCCGATCAGCAATTGATGGAATGGTTCACCAAAGAATATACAAAGCAGGTAACAGGCAAACTGGATATGGGTAAAAGCTGTGTTCGTTTTAAAAAACCCGGTCAGATTCCCTACCAGTTAATTGGTGAATTGGTTGCAAAAATTACTCCCGAAAAATGGATCGCTTTGTATGAAAAAAAACTCAAAAGATAAATTTAACCGGCGCCCCGGCGTCTGGCGCTCGCAGTGGAGAACATAAAAAACAAAACAATATTTATTTCGCCTCTGGATTGGGGACTTGGCCATGCAACCCGCTGTGTGCCCATTGTGAGAAAACTGATTAAAAACAACAACAAAATTATTTTAGGTACTACTTCGTCAACATTTCCCGTTTTTGAAGAAGAATTTCCGGATCTCGAAAAGATAAATATGCCGGCCTACAACATTCGGTATTCTGCTACAATACCCTTGTGGTTAAAACTCTTGCTCAACTGGAGGAGAATCTCTGGGGTTATCCGTGAAGAACAAAAATTTGTGGACGAAACTATCCATAAATACAAGATCGATGTGGTTATCAGCGACAATCGTTTTGGGTTTCACTCAAAAAAAGCACGCAGTATTTTTATGACACACCAGGTTTTTTTGAAGACACCATTTGGCAGTTCAATGGCACAAAAAATTAACAGCAAATACATCCTTAATTTCGACGAACTCTGGATTCCCGATTACGCAGACGAAAATAAATCTCTGAGCGGCGAATTGTCTCATGGTACCCATTTTCACCCGAGTGTTCAATATGTTGGCCCCCAAAGCCGCCTGAAATTAAATGAAGCGGTAAAACAGAAGTACGATTATCTTTTTCTGATATCGGGCCCCGAACCCCAAAGAAGCATTTTTCAGAATCTTTTGGTTGAAAGAAGCAAGAATTATCCTGAATTAAAATTCGCCCTTGTTAGCAATTCACCGCAAATAACACAACAAAAAAACATAGATTGTTTTGAGTCCCCAAACGCAAAAAATCTCAGTAAAATTATAAACGAGAGCAGCACCGTTATTTGCAGAAGTGGTTACAGCACTTTAATGGATTTGCACTTGTTGGAAAAAAAGGAGTTGATCCTTGTTCCTACGCCAGGGCAATCGGAGCAAGAGTATCTTGCGGAATATTGGAAAAAAAACTTTTCAAGTGGCTCGATTCGTCAAAATCAAATCAACAGCCTAAATTTTTAAACGTGAGGCGCATACAAATTTTAATTATTTCTTTTTTTTACAGTCTGATTTCGTTTGCCCAGGATGAATTTGAGCCCCCCGATATGTTGCTTCCTTCCACCCTTGGGGCAGAAAGAAACCCTGTTAGGCTTGTTGCAAGACTCACTAAAGATAAAACCGGTGAAAAGGAAAAATTTGACGCAATATTTTTATGGGTGACCAGAAATATAAGGTATGATTATTATGCCTATTACGCGCCAAGTGGTGTTTGCATGCCCAGAATTGACAGAATTTTGAAATACAAACACGGAATTTGCGTTGACTATGCTTTCCTCATGGACTCTTTATGCGCTTTGGCCAACATTAGAAATGTTTCTGTTTATGGTTATGCCAAGGATGACCTGTTCGACGTGAACGATTCTCTTTTTATGGACAATCACGCCTGGAATGCCGTCAAGTTGGATAATTACTGGTATGTGTATGATCCGACCTGGGCGTCGGGTAATTATGAATACAGGTACACGAAGTTTAGTTTGTGGTTAATCAAATGGCGTAAACATTTTCAAAAAAAAATTAAATCAAAGCAAATCACTTTTAAATCCAGATACAGAATAATGAGCGAGTGTGATACGATCGAGGGTTTGGGAAACTATTCGGTTTATCAGAAAAGTTTTAAAAACAGGGTATTGTTGAGAATATTACTAAAATTCAAACTCAGGCTCAGATGGCAACTTTCCGACAAGGTTAACCTGGACTATTATCTCACTGAACCGGAGCTCTTTGCTGTTACTCATTTTCCTGACAACCCCGACTGGTCGTTAGTTGCAACTAAAAATGTCAGGCAGTTTGAAGGTGACAGTACGTATTATCATCTCACAGATAGCAGTTATAAAAGTCAAAAAAGAACAGGGAGATATTGCGGTGAATGTGACAATGAGTTCGCTCTTGAAAAAATGCAGAAAATAAAAAGACTGAAAGAGAGAAGTTTTAATTTTAACAAGCGCAACAGATTCATTACTTCGCTTTGCAATTTCAACATCAGTAATTTGTTGTACGCGGAATCAATTCCGGTGGAAGATTCGCTTAAGAAAGTGAGTTTAATAGATTCATCGTTAGTATACATTAATAATTCAAAGAACGATCTTTATCAATGCCGGTTAAATGTAAATATCGAAAGTTCGTCACAGAAAACAAAAAACTTTACAAAAGAATTTTTGCTGTACGAAGAAAATAAAACACACTTAGCTTTTATAAGAAGCATGATGAAGAGAACCTATGAAGAAACACACAAAATAAGATATTTTAACGCCCAACTCGGTTCTAATTTCAGATCATACCGGAGGGTTCAGCACAAATTATTGAGGGTGAAGAAAAATGTCGACGTGAGAACAAAAAATTATAAGTCAAAGGAAAAAACAGACGCCATTAAAAATTCTTTGTTTTTACATAAATCGGCGATCGATTCGATCCAAGATAAAATCGGAGTTTTGAGAGTAACGTATAAGAATTTATTGTCACAACTTTCGGACAATCTTTGGAAAAGAATAGTTTTGCAGGACTCGGTCGGTTTTCCTTTTAATACGGGAATATTTTACAGGAGCCATTTACTCGATAATTATAAAAAGCCGGTCGTTGAAGTAAGAAAAATTATTTTTCGTTTTGAGAATAAATACGCCGCCGACGTTCATGAACTGATTTACGAACCTTCTGACCGATTCGCCAACCTTGGATTCGAAATTATGTCGTTGATTAATTTAAGGAATAAATTAGCAATGGAAGTCGTAAAGCTGCAAACCGATTTGGTAAAAGAAAATATTCTTACTGAAAACGACATCAGCTTATTTGTAAAGAATATTCAAAACCTTGTTCAGCAGGATATTTGCTGGATCATTGGTGGCTCGTCGAAAATGATGTCGGTTGTGAAGGGGTACGAGTTGATGAAAGTAAGAGAAGAGCACATTGCCGGGTTGATCGCCGGAGAAAGCAAAACGGAATTTTTACGCTACCAGATCATCAATAAAGAAATTGACCGCCGCAAGAGAAAATTCGGGAATGTGGCCCGTCATAACTTAAGGATTTCTTCGCAAAAGAAAACATTTTTATTACGTTACAAACGTGCTTATCTTAAATCACTGAAAGAAGCGCGAAAAAAAATATCGCATAAAACCTGACCCGGAATTAAAAAGTATTCACACCCTGAACCGTTGTATATTTCATGGTATATTTTACACCAGGGTTCATATACTTGTAGGCGCTGTGACTCATCAATGCGGCTTCATGGAAACCGCATAAAATCAGTTTCAGTTTATTTTTGTACGTGTTGATATCGCCGATCGCGTAGATACCCTCAATGTTTGTGCTGTAATCGTCGGTGTTCACTTCGATGGCATTTTTATCTAGGTTAAGGCCCCAATTTTCAATAGGGCCTAACTTTGGGCTCAACCCGAATAATGGAATCAAATGATCGGTTTTGATTTTTTGTTTTTCCTGCGATTTACTGTCGATGACTTCAACACCTTCCAGAATTTCGTTGCCTTCAACAGAAAGAATATTGGTGTTGAGCAGTAATTTGATTTTACCCGCTTCAGCCAGGCGCATCACTTTCGCGACGCTATCTGGCGCGCCCCTGAAGCTTTCACTGCGGTGAATCAGGGTCAGCTCGCTACACACCTCACTCAAAAAAACAACCCAGTCGAGCGCGCTGTCGCCGCCGCCCGCAATCACCATTTTCTGATTCCTGTATTTTTCAGGATCGATGATCATATAGTTCACACCTTTTCCATTCTCGAATTTTTGCAGGCCAGCAATTTCGGGTTTCCTGGGCTCAAAACAACCCAAACCTCCTGCTATTACCACAACTTTTGCCTGAACAACTGTACCCATGTTGGTGGTAAGTACAAAATCCCGTTCGGCTTTTTTTTCAAGGGTTTCTATTCTTTCGCCCAATGTAAAAGTGGGTTTAAAAGGCTCGGCCTGTTTCATTAAATTTTCGATGAGTTCCTGTGCAAGCACCGAAGGATAGCCTGGGATATCGTAAATTGGTTTTTTGGGATAGATTTCAGAAAGTTGTCCGCCAACCTGGGGCAAATAATCCAGCAAATGGCAGCGCATTTTCAGCAGGCCGGTTTCAAAAATAGCGAAAAGACCAACGGGTCCGGCCCCTATCACTGCAATATCAGTAGTAATCATTTAAAATTTTTGCAAAGGTATAATATTTTCGAATAAGGTTAAAACCAAAAATTCTCTAACCAATTACCAAGTTTATTGCACCAATTACCAAAAAATTTGCTTTTCGTTCAATAAAATTCCATATTTTTATAAAATTATAATTTTGACATTAAATTTACAATACAACATGAAAAAACAATTACTCTCAATTTTTGCGGCTTTAGCTACAGTTACAGCGATAGCGCAACCCAGTACAAGTTGGAATATACAACAAAACCCCCAGTTTACAACCGGGATAGTTCCTGTTGCGGGAACAAGGTTTTTAGATGCTGTTGACGCTAACGTGGTTTGGCTGTCTGGATATGATGGAAACTTTGCAGGCGCAAATTACGCCTGGTATTCAAGGACCATCAATGGTGGAACGTCTTATAACTCAGGTAACATTTACACCGACACAAACACTTACAAAATATCCAACATGGAAGGTATCGACGCCAATACTGCCTGGGTATCTGCATACATGAAATCAACAGGTGGCGAAGGTGCGATTCACCGCACAACGAATGGTGGATCGAGCTGGCAAAATATGACCGCGGTGGGAATGTTTACCAATACCACTTATTCGTTCGCTAACTTTGTTACTTTTTTAACCCCTCAGGTGGGTATTGTCAATGGTGACCCGATTGGACCAAACGTGAACAGCCTTGAGTTTGAGCTTTGGACAACTTCTAACGGTGGTACAAGCTGGACACTGGTTCCAGGCGCTAACATCCCTAACCCTTTGGCTGGAGAATATGCCATTGTTAATTTATACTGCAAGGACGGTTCTACCAATGTTTGGTTTGGTACAAACAGGGGCAGGGTATACCGTACAACAGATGCAGGACAAACCTGGTTTGTATCTAATGTTGGACCTTCAGCTGTAACTACAAATACTGTGCTCGATATCGCATTTGCTGGCCCTCTCAACGGTCTTTGTTTAATGGTTGGCGCTGGTAACGTTGCCGATTTATACAACACAGTAGACGGTGGTGTTACCTGGAATCTGGTGAATCCTTCTACTCCTGGTGTTCTTCCTGTAAATTTTGGTTTAAATGAAATGACAGGGATCCCTGGAAGTACTTATTTTGCTTCTGTTGACAACGGAGGGAACATGATCTCTTACTCAACAAACAACGGTGCTACCTGGAACGATTGGGGCAGTGTTGGAATACCTTACCTGACCATTGATTTTGTAAACCCTTATACCGGCTGGGCTGGCGGATTCCAGGGATTCCCTAACGGTATTCCGGGTGTTTGGAAATACAGTGGTGTTACCTTTAATTCAATCTTCAATTTACCAATAAACGTTTGTAAACCAAATGCAACAGTAACTGTATCGCCGGTTAATAATTCAAGCGGACAGCCTCCTTTAACCTTTAGTTGGTCGGCACAACCTGCTGGTGCTGTTTTTTCAAGCAACACAGCTTCTGTACCGGTGATTACGTTTTCAGCGAACGGAACTTACACTGTTACACTGAACGTGCTAAATGGCAATAGCCAGCTCTCTACTAGCCAGCAAATTATCAATGTATTGTCTTGTGGTTCACCTACAGCGAGTTTCAACATTCCGTCAACGATTTGTAACAACTCGGCGTTTACCCTCACCAATACAAGTACCGGCGTGCCTCTGCCTACCTACACCATTACAACGTCTGCTTCAACAGGTGTGACCGTTTCGCCGGTTGTAAATACCAATTCTGTTACCATTAAGTTCTCAGCTCCTGGTATTTATACCATTACATCAATGGCTTCAAGTATTTCGGGTTCGAATTCAACTAGTCAAACAATCAACGTAATTGATTGCTCACCTGTTGCTAACTTCTACTTTTACATTGCTGGTGCTCCAACTGTTTCTGTTTCAACCGCCACAGGTTGCGTTGAAACGCCAAGCACCGCTGCAGCTTCAGCCACCAATTTGAGTACCAGCTCAAACGGCGTAAATTCTTATACATGGACTGTTTCTCCAAATACAGGTGTCACTGTTACCGGACCGTCAATTGTTAAAAATTATATTTTCTCAACTGCCGGATTCTATACTGTAACACTGAAAGCCGCTAACATTTCTGGCAGCAGTACTATTTCTAAAGTTATTGAAGCTGTTGCTTGTGCTGGTGGCGGAATTGGTTTGAATGAGAATGTACTTGAGTCTAATTTAAGTGTTTATCCAAACCCGGCTCATGAGCAATTAACTATTTCATTGCCTGCAGGTTCAGATTCTTACAAAGTTAAAATGATCAACGTGATTGGCGGAGTTGTTTACGAAGCAAAAAACCAAAAAGACGTGGTGAGCATTAACCTTGTGAATAAAGCTAAAGGCATTTATTTCTTAACCGTTGAGTCAAACAACGAAAAAGTGGTTAAGAAAATAGTTGTAGAATAATTTAAAATTCTTTTTACCAAAGCCGCTTCAATCCTGAGGCGGCTTTTTTATTTAATTGCCGTTTATACCAATTGAGACAATACAAATGAGGATAGTATTTATGGGCACGCCCGATTTCGCGGTTGCCAGTCTTGATGCGCTGGTTAAAAACCACTTCAATGTAGTGGGTGTGGTTACCGCAGCCGACAAGCCTTCGGGACGTGGTCAGCAGCTGAGCCAGTCGCCTGTAAAAAAGTACGCGCTTGAAAACAATCTCAGGCTGCTGCAACCTCAGAATTTAAAGGCAACTGATTTTATTGAAGAATTAAAAAGTCTGAAAGCAGATCTTCAAATTGTTGTGGCCTTCAGAATGTTGCCTGAAGCAGTCTGGAATATGCCTCCAGAGGGCACGTATAACCTCCACGCTTCATTATTACCAAAATACAGGGGTGCAGCCCCAATTAACTGGGCAGTGATCAACGGTGAGCAGGAAAGCGGTGTTACAACTTTCAGGTTAAAACATGAAATTGATACCGGCAATATTCTTTTACAGGAAAAGATAAAGATCGGTGCTACAGACACCGCAGGCGACCTGCACGATAAGCTGATGGCAGCAGGGGCGCAACTGATCGTGGAGACGGTTCGAAAGATCAGGAAAAAAATGGAAGACGGCGGCGAATTAAAATTCGAGACGCAGCAAGACAGCCTAGCCAACCACGCGCCTAAACTTAACAAGGACCTTTGCAGGATTAACTGGCATCTCCGGTCGCGTGATGTCTATAACCTGGTAAGAGGGTTAAGTCCCTATCCAACGGCTTTTACAGAGTTACAAAACGAAGAAGGCCAGGTAAAGAACCTGAAAATTTTCTTCGCGGAATATTCAACGGTTGAACACGGGAAGCCAGTGGGGACAATAGATACAGACAATAATAATTTTTTAAACGTTTATTGCAGTGATGGGCTTATTCAAATAAAAGACATACAGTTGGAAGGTAAAAAGCGGATGAAAGTGCACGAGTTTTTAAAAGGGTATAAGATAAGTGCCGGAACAAAAATGATTGTTTAGGCTAGTGGCAATACCTATAGCCGGTTGATATGCGCGAAGGCCTGCTAATCATCAAGATTATGGTGGCGGTGACTTAGAACCCTTAATATGGGCTAATCGCAGGGCATACTTATTAACAAAAAGCCAATTTATCAACAAAACAGCCACTTTTTTGTCTGAAACACTTGACAAGCAAGGTTTATAGTATAAATTTGCTCTGTAAATAAATTAATTGTTTAACCCTAAAAACAAAACAAATGAACAAAGCAGAATTAATTGATGCAATTGCATCAGGTTCAAAATTAACAAAAGCAGACGCTGGTCGTGCTTTAGATGCAACTATCGAATCAATTCACAAAGCACTTAAAAAAGGTGATCGTATTGGTTTAGTTGGATTTGGTTCTTTCTCAGTTGCAAAACGCGCTGCACGTACAGGACGTAACCCACAAACTGGTAAAGAAATTAAAATTGCTGCTAAAAAAGTGGTGAAATTTAAAGCAGGTTCTGATTTAGCTGGTTCAGTTAATAAAGGAAAATAATTTTTGCATTAAATTTATAAAAAGGCCGTCGCATGACGGCCTTTTTTGTTTTTAGCAGGCAATGCTCCCGATTGTATTTGGGCTGGTAACACAACCACTTATTGGCAAAAAGCGACCACATATTTAATTTGTGGTTACATTTGGTAAGTTTTCGAATAAATGAGTCTTAAATTTGTAATTTTGACTATAATCTCTCTAAACAACTTTATCTGAAAGTTGTTTTAATCCTAATAAATCAACTTAATATTAACTTTGTTTTAAACGATAAAAACGCTACCTTGCCAAACTTAATTAACAGAATAATTTAAAAACAAGTAAAATGAAAAAACATCTACTCCTCGGATCGGCCTTAGTAGCAGCTATAAGCGCTTTTCCTCAGGCTGCTTCGCCCAGGCTGCGCCAGTCGCCGGTCATTAACATGACTGAACGTATGGCTCAAAAATTTGTAATCATGAACAATATGGAAGAAAGGTCACAAACCTCAGTTTCCAGCAATGTGATTCAACAAGAACCGGCTCCTCTTACCAGTATGAAAACCAGCTCAATTGGCGCTGTAAACTGGAACGCGTTTACCGGATCCATGAATATGTTTGGCGTATTGGTTTCAACCTCCAGGCCATTGCAGTATGATGATGAATTGAACGCTGTAACTTTTGTTCACAGGAGGTCTAATACTTATGTTCCGTCTCCAACACCTACATCAGTTGGCGCCAATACCGGTGTATTGGTATCAATGGTTTCGCAAAACTGGGGTGGAACCTGGGACAGCACCATGATCTACAATGATAACAACAACTGGGCAAGGTACCCACAAGGTGGTATCTTAAAAGGAGTTGGATCTACCAATATCAATAACGCTTTAATAGTAGCGACAGCGCCTATTACCCAGGCTAACACGGCTTTAGGGTGGATTGGTAACATCATTACCGTTAAACCACTAGGAAGCGGTACTTACAACAACATCCAACCGGCTTCTTCTCAAACATTTATTGCCAACACCGCCCCTTACACAGGTCCTTGGGCAGGAACAAATATTAAAATGGATTTCCTGCGTCACGATTTTACATCAACTGATGACGGAAAAGTGAGGGCTATGGGTCAGATTTTTGGTGGTAACGCCAACACACCTGCAACCCAGGATTTCCGTGGAGCAAGGATTATTAAAGGTACCTTCGTTTCAGGCAGCGCGGTTTTTACTCATGATTCATTAATTCCCCCTGTAAGAAGAAACTCTCAATCCAACGAAAGGTTAATTTCTGCAACTCAGGGTATGGCCTGGAGTGAAGATGGTATGGTGGGGTATGCTTACTTTATTGGCTCACATGATGCCACAGTTGGCAGTACATTAACTGCGAATATGGGTATGCAACCAATCGTTGCAAGGACCGGCGACGGTGGTCAGAGCTGGGTTTGGTTACCAAGCATCGACTTCAACCTTCCTGCTTTTAAAGCGCCAGTTATTGATCACCTGGTATCTACACGTGTTGATCCAACACTTGCGATTCCATTTTTCGCTTATTGGGAAGGCATGAGCGCAGTTGTTGACTCCGCTAATAACCTTCACCTTGTGGCTACCATGATCCACAGCCCTGCTGCAGATCCAGACTCTACAAACTTCTTAACTGCTTTTACAAATTATGACGGAGAAAGCTACCGTTGGGCTCACCAACCAGGTTTAAGGCCATATATTTATGATTTCAGCCGTGGTGCAACTTCTGCGTGGAAAGTAACTGTAATTGATTCTATGCCAACTGAAGGTCCTGGAACAAGGCCAGCGGATGACGGATACAGTGCTAACCAATGGGCTGTTGACGTTGATGGTAACAAAATTGACATCGACGCACGTATTCAGGCAAGCCGCACACCGGATGGTAAATACATCCTTTACAACTGGGCTGAAACTGACACCGTATCTACTACCAACAACCTTGGTTACACCAAATGGAATATCTTCCCGAACGTGAAGGTACGTATGATGCATGCAAGAACTGGTTCGGTTTCTCCAACAGAAATCAATGCTACCAAATTGGTTGGTACCTCAGGAACCAATCCAAACGTAGCCAACAGGGCTTACAACCACTACACTTCATCTAAATGCGGTTATGACCTTGCCGCTTCTACTTCAAGCACAGTTGTGTTTAAACTGCCAATGACTGTGTCTTCGAACTCAGCTTTAGATCCTGCAACTCCGGCTACTCACCGTTACGCAAGTATACCTGTTGAGATGATCGATCCTTCAAAAACCAGCAGCCCGACCAATACTACCGGTATTTCTGAAAATGGTTTAGGAGCGGTTTCTAACAGCTATATCTACCCTAACCCTGCAAGCAACAGCGCTTTCTTAGCGATAGACCTGCAAAAGAACTCAGACGTTAAAATCTCTGTTTTAAACATGGTTGGACAGGTAGTAAGAACTTCAAAAGCTAACGGACAAATTGGTGCCAATAACATCAACATCGATCTGAGTGGTTTAGCAAAAGGTATTTACATGGTCAACATCAATGCAGACAATGCAAGTGCAACTAAAAAACTGATTGTAGAATAATCAGAAATATATTCTGTTAAAAAAGTCCCGTTCAACTATGAACGGGACTTTTTTTGTGTTAACCAGTTGATCAGGATGGCAGGCTTGCCGATCTTAACTTGCCTAAGGCCTGACGTAATTGTGTGATGATCTCTTCAATATCGGCAAGTTTACATGTACCAACCGAAAGGCGGTACCAGTTTGAATTTTCTAATGAGCCAAAGGCGTAGAAGGGAACAATGGCCAATTTGGCTTCGTCGAGCAAGTACTTAGTAACGTCTTTGGTAGTGGTGAGCGTTTTTCCTTCTGAAGTGCCTTGGCCCTGCAGGTTGAACTGTACGGTGAGGTAAATTGCAGCCTGAGGAGAAATAGCATCCACTTTGTAGCCTTCCTGCTTTAATTTTTGAAAACCCTGGTAGAAGCCTTGTAATCGGGCGTTCAATTTTTCTTTCTGAACGGTCATGAAGGCGTCGTATTTTTCGAGTTGATTCAAATAAGTTGCCGTTGCCAGTTGCTCTGCCTTTGGCGCCCAGGCGCCCACGTGCGTCAGAATTGCCTTCATTTTATCGATCAGGTATTTTGGTCCCATGCTCCAGCCAACGCGTACACCTGTTGCCGCAAGCGATTTTGAGATACCGTCAACAAACACTGTGTATTTTTTCATTTCAGGATTCAGTGAAACAGGGTCGTAATGCCTTACAGGGCCGTAGGTTAATGCCCAGTAAATCTGATCATACATGAGGTAAACCGGTTTGCGGGAAGCGTCACGTTTTTTGTTTTCCTCTAAAATAAGATCGCAGATTTCCATCAACCCTTCCTTTGTAAATACAGTACCGGTAGGGTTTTGCGGCGAGCAAAGGGCAATAAATGAGGCTTTATCAATGTATGGTCTGAAATCGGCAGCGGAAGGCATAAAGTTTTGTTCGGGACTTGCTTCTATTACAACCGCGTTGGCACCGTTGAGGTAGCTGTAATGGTTATTGTTCCACGAAGGCGTTGCAAACAATACTGTATCGCCCGGATCAACAATGGCCTTAAAGATGCTGTAGATGATTGGTCTCGCACCTCCGGCTACCAGGATTTCGTCGGGCTGGTAATCGAGGTTGCCGCGTTGTTTCAAGAGTTTGCTGATTGCCTGACGCAGCTCGGCCATGCCGTCGGCAGACGGATAGTTGGTTTGATCGTTGTTGTATTCGTCAATAATGTATTGTTTTAATTCTGCAGGAATTGGAAACTCTTTTGGATTAAAATCGCCTATGGTGAGATTAAATATTTTTTCGCCTTGTTTAATTTTTTCGTTGACTTCAGCGGCAAGCTTAATAATTTCTGAACCTATAATATTTTCGGCAAGTTTGGAGACTTTCATAAGTGTTAATTTTAAAATTTGTAATTTAATAATTTGAAATGAAAAACAGGTAAAATAAAGAGATTAAAATGGATTTTAATTTCAGCGATAAAAATGCTGTAGTTATCATCAGGGAATGCAGACACGTCTAATAGGTTAACATACAAAATAGAAATGAATACCTTTATTTCAAATTTAAAATCGATTTAGGGGGTCGAACCAAGCAACAGATCTAAACATAATTAATTTATGAAGCGACTACAACTGGAAGATTTATCCAAACAACTTGGGTATTCAAAAACACTCATTTCGATGGTGTTAAATGGAAAAGGCAATCAGTATGGAATAAGTAAGAAGACCCAGGCTGCAGTATTAGACGCTGTTGCCCAATTAAATTATGCTCCGAATAAATTTGCAAAGGCATTGCGCACCGGAAAAAGTTATTTTATTGGGTTGATAGTAACCGACATTTCAAATCCTTTTTATTCAACAATAGCTAAAAGTATAGAGAATGTTCTTTTCGACAATGGGTATAATTTAATGGTTTGTAGTACCGAAGAAAATGAGGAAAAAGAAAAACGTTTGGTTGAAATGATGCTCAACCAGCAGGGTGTTGACGGTTTGATTGTGGCGAGTACTTTCAAAAATTCTGCTTTTTACGAACAGGCCCGGTTTGCCAAAACGCCAATTGTTTTTATTGACAGAATTTTGCCCTTGTTCAATACCAATTATGTGGTGATTGATAATTATGGTGGCTCGGTTGAAATAGTAACAAAACTCATAAAACTGGGATTAAAACGAATAGCCTGTTTTTGCATTACACCCCTTTATTTAAGCACGATGGAAGACAGGGTTAACGGATACAAAGAAGCCCTTCAGAAAAGCAATCTGCAAAGCGACCCTGAACTGATAAAAGCAATCAGTTTCGACCATATTGACCAGGATGTTGAAAGATCATTAAAAGAGTTATTGAAAAACGATTCGGTACCCGACGCTATTTTTGCGTTAAACAATCATATCGCGGTAGCCTTATTGAAGATACTGAAGAAAAAGGAGTTTTTGTCGATCGCTTCTAAAATCAAGATCGCGTGCTTCGACGATATTGAGCTGTTTAACATCATCGACAGGTCGGTTATTTCAGTGTCACAGCCGGTTCAGGAGATTGGGAAAAACTCGTCGCTCATCCTGCTGAATATTATTTCGGGCAAACAAGTCACAAAATCGAATCTCGTTTTGTCGACAAAACTCATCGATCGTTAAGCGGGTTCAAAAACCGCCACTTCGGTTAAGGGATTAAAAAGATACACCGAGCCGCTGCTGATTTCCCTGCATTTAAAACGTTTTCTGATGCGTTCACCTTTTTGAAAAATTCTTGAACCGTTATAAAGGAACAATGCGTTATGCGGAAGGTATTCAATAAAAATGACGTCGGATTGTTCATCATGAAGCTTTAGCGTTTTCAGCAGGTTCATATCTGAACAGCTCGACGCTGCAGGGTTTTTCATGTACATTCTCAAAGCCGAAAAAACTTCAAGTGGAAAAATATCGGTGGTTAAAAACGGCTGAATAAGAACCTGGAAGTTCTGTTTCCATTCTTTACCATGCGGGTTAACG
Organism: Chloridella minuta; assembly: GCA_032273045.1. Lineage (NCBI taxonomy): Eukaryota > Xanthophyceae > Mischococcales > Pleurochloridaceae > Chloridella > Chloridella minuta. The sequence goes on from JAUKPQ010025954.1 coordinate 130,603, forward strand.
CTGTTTTTATGCTGGTTGTAAGTTACCAAATGAGCGATTTCATGAACCAGCGTTATTAAAAATGAATACCTGTTGAGGTTATGGTTGATGGTAATAGTATGATTTAAGCCATTGCGCGGTGAGGTGTAATCACCAAGGCGGGTACTCCGTTCTTTTTTTATTTTTAACTTGAAGTCGTATTGGATGATCCATTCGGCGATTAGCGCCACGCTCTGCTCAGGGATATACTTCCTGAGGATGTCTGAATTTTTCTGGTATTGAATGGCTCTTAAATCCACTGCCTAAATTTAATTATCTTTGGATAATTTATGTATTCAAAAGCTTAACTTTACAAACATATTTTGGTTTATTAAATGAATACAAGTGGTGTAAAGGAGCACGTGGTGAACTGGCTGATGGCCTATTCTGAAACATCCCGTACCGAAGGTTTTGTGGTGGGTATCTCGGGTGGCATAGACAGCGCTGTAACCTCCACATTGTGCGCCCTCACGGGGAAACGGGTGATCGCAATGAACCTGCCCATCAGGCAGTTTTCGGCCGAGTTCAACAGGAGCGAAGAACACATGCAATGGCTGAAAAGTTCGTTCAGCAACGTTGAGTCGGTAACAGTAGATCTGACTGCGGCGCTTGAAACACTCGAAAACACATTTCCACCCGGAATCCAGGATTTTTTGACAATGGCCAATACCCGCGCGCGTTTGAGGATGACAACACTATACGCGTTCGCAACACGATACAGGTTGCTGGTTGCCGGAACCGGGAATAAAGTTGAGGATTTTGGCGTTGGGTTTTACACAAAGTATGGTGACGGAGGCGTTGATATCAGCCCTATTGCCGATCTTTATAAAACCGAGGTGTATGCTCTCGGCAAAACCTTAAATGTTGTTGAAAGTATTCTTAACGCAAAACCAACGGATGGTTTATTTGAAGACAACAGAAGCGATGAAGACCAGCTGGGCGCCACCTATCCCGAACTCGAATGGGCAATGGCATACCTTCAAAATGGCGATCAGCAACCACTTACCAGCCGGCAAAAAAAGGTGATGGAAATTTATACGTCTCGACACAAAGCCAATCAGCATAAGATGATCCCAATACCTGTGTGTTTAATCCCCCAAGCTCTAAAACAATGAATAAAATATTAGCCCTTTTTATGGTTGTTGCGGTAGCTGCGTCATGTAAAAAAAGTAACAACAACGAGACCGAAGCACCGGCACCGGTTGTGCATACATTTTCCGTGAGGGTTGATGGCACTGTAAAAAATTGCAATAGCTGCTATTCTGGTTCAAACAGCAGCGGCTTACGCGGTTCGTATTTTTACCTTTCGGGATTTGATGAGCAGGTTTACCTGGGCTGTGCGACGCTCCCAATGCTTGGTACCCACAACCTGGTAAAATACGGCAATCCTAATCTGGTTTACATTAAGGATAACACGCAGTTTCATGCCGCTTCTGGCAGCATTAACATCACGGCCATCGACACGTCGCAGGGCGGTGTGATCAATAAACTCACAGCCACATTTAATTTCAAAACTGATACCAACAGCAATGGTGTTTCGCATACCATTACTGAAGGCACAATTAATTTAAAAAACTAAAACCATGTTTGGAAAACTCGGAGACATGATGGGCAAGCTTCAGGAAATGAAGCAAAGGGCAGAAGAAATAAAGTCCAGGCTCGATGATCGTATTATAAAAAGCGAGAGCGCCGGAGGTGACATTGAGATTGAGATCACTGGAAACCGCAAGGTGGTTAAGCTCACTTTTTCAGATGCTTTGCAACATGGCGACCGGCAGGAACTTCAAAGGCAATTGCTGGCAGCGGTTAACAAAGCTATCAACGAGGCCGACAAAATAAATGAAGAAGAAATGAAGAAGGCTGCCAGCGGCATGCTTCCTGGCTTATAAAATTTAAAACAACGCAATGGCAGTTATTTTACCTGTAAATGGAATTTCACCGGTGCTCGGTGTGAATTGTTTTGTAGCGCCCAATGCCACCATCGTTGGAGATGTGGTGATGGGCGATGATTGTAGTGTTTGGTTTAACGCGGTGGTGCGGGGCGACGTAAACAGCATCAGAATCGGCAACAAGGTCAACATCCAGGATGGTGCGGTACTTCATTGCACTTATCAGAAATCCAAAGTTTATCTTGGAAATAATGTTTCAGTAGGGCACAATGCCATAGTACACGGATGCACCATCCACGACAATGTGCTCGTTGGTATGGGAGCCATTATAATGGACAATTGCGAGATCGGGAGTAACACAATTATCGCGGCTGGCGCCGTGGTTACAGAGGGCACAGTTGTTCCGCCGGGATGCATATTTGCCGGCGTGCCCGCAAAAAAAGTCAAGGACATTTCGCAGGAACTAATTAGCGGTGAGATAAACAGGATAGCCACTAATTACCTGATGTACAGCGGCTGGTTTAAATAAAATCTCCAGGCATTACTCGCCTTTAAAATCAGGTTTTCTTTTCTCCAGGAAGGCGTTTACACCTTCCTGATAGTCGTAGGTGGCAGCTGATTGTACCTGGATTTCTTTTTCAAGTTGGAGTTGCTGTTTGAGGGTACTGGTAGCGCTGGCATTCAGAAGGCGTTTGGTAAGACCAATGGCTTTGGTTGGCATGGCAGCGATTTTTTCGGCACTAATGGTCACCTGGCTTAACATGTCGGCATCTTCAAAAACTTTGTAAACCAGGCCAAACTTCAGCGCTTCTTCAGCGCTTAATTTATCACCTGTAATCATGAGCGCTGATGCCAATTGAAAACCGATAAGCCGGGGCAGTGTAAATGTACCTCCGCTATCGGGAATCAACCCTATTTTACTGAAGGCCTGAATAAAACCTGCCGATTGTGCCGCGTAAACAATATCGCATGCCAGGGCGATGTTGGCCCCTGCACCAGCCGCTACACCGTTAACAGCGGCGATAACCGGCTTTTCCACAGACCTGATCTTCATGATTATGGGATTGTAATGTTCCTCCACGATTTTTTCTATACCCGGACCATTTGGATCAACCGCTTCTGCGAGATCCTGCCCGGCGCAAAATGCTTTCCCCATGCCTGTTAAAACAATCGCCCTCACATCTTTATTTTTTTCGGCCCTATTGAGCACTTCAATCAGTTGCAGAGCCATCTCGCGGTTAAAACTATTGAATTTTTCGGGTCTGTTCAATGTCACAAACAAAACCTGATTTTTAATTTCAGAAAGAATAGAAGACATAATAAAATTTTATTTAGGATAAATATAGGCCAGGCGTTTTTATTTGCCAAATCGGCTGCTTTTTTACAGGCTGACCACTAATTGATTTTAATACAAATGTGAAACAATTCCCGTTAAACTTTATTACTTTTAATAAGTCAAATGGCCATATGAGATTTTTTTGTTCGATATCAGTTTTAATGTTTTTAATTTTGTCGCCGGCAAAGGCGCAAACTCTTTATTTTCCACCTCTTTCAGGTTCCCTTTGGGACACCCTTGCGCCTCAGAATTTGGGCTGGTGTCAGCCCCGCATCGACTCCCTGTATAGTTATCTGCAGGTAAAGAACACCAAATCGTTTATTGTTCTTAAAGACGGCAAAATAGTTTTGGAAAAATATTTCGGCACTTATACTGCCGACTCTTTGTTTTACTGGGCATCAGCCAGCAAAAGCCTGGCGTCGTTTATTGCTGGAATTGCGCAGCAAAAAGGCCTGATCAATATTAACAATCCGGTTTCTCAATACCTAGGTACCGGTTGGACCAGCGAAGCTTTGGCGAAAGAAAACCTTATCACAATTAAGCACCTTTTGCAAATGACCACTGGTCTGGAGGATAATCCACCTGCGCCCTGTGATAATGAAGACAGCGCAAAAACATGCCTGATTTATAAAGTGGACGCGGGAAGCCGCTGGGCTTATCATACCGGGGCCTACAAAAAAGTACAAAGTGTGGTAAGTGCAGCGGCGGGGCAAAACTATAACCTGGTTACCAACAACTGGGTAAAAATAAAAACTGGCATGATCGGTTTCTGGTTGGATCAAACTTATTACAGCAGGGCCAGGGACATGGCGCGTTTTGGTCTCCTTGTCCTGAACAAAGGAGCCTGGGGCAGCGATACCCTGTTAAAAGATCCGGTTTATTTTAACGCGATGATCAATACTTCGCAAAGTTACAATCCCGCTTACGGCTATTTGTGGTGGCTGAACGGAAAATCGGGTTATTTAAACCCAGGGCTCCAGTTCATGTTCAATGGCCCCATAATTCCGAACGCCCCTGCTGATCTGGTCTGCGCCCTGGGAAAAAACGATCAGAAAATATATGTATCGCCCGGATCGGGCCTAGTTGTTGTTCGGCAAGGTAACTCTGCGGAGGGAGTTACTTTCGCTTTGTCTAACTTCGACAATAAACTGTGGGATTATGTTAATAAACTTGTTTGCACAGCAAGCAGTTTAAATGAAATAAATAATACCAATACACTGGTCATTTTTCCTAATCCTTCACACGATCATTTTATTATTCAATCGGCGCTCCCCATCAAATCGGTTGTGCTCGAAAATATGATGGGCCAGCAATTTGAGCCAAAAATCTCTGAACAAACGGTTAATGTTTGTGGGTTCGGCAAAGGCATATATTTTCTAAAGGTTCTTTTAGAAAATGAACAGCTGGTGACAAAAAAAATAATAATTGATTAGAAGTCGTTGCTCAACTGGTTAGTTGCTTTTTGTAAAATTTCGAAAGCGTTTTCAGCCATTAAATTTTCGCGGTCGAGTGTTGGGTTTATCTCAACCATCTCAAAACACACGATTTTCTTGCTTCTCATGATATAATAGATAAGGTTGCCGGCCTCTTTTTCGGTGATGCCATTAGGTACCGGTGTACCGGTTCCGCTTGAAATCCTCGAGTCCATGCTGTCAACATCAAAGCTTACGTAGATGATATCGCAATGATCGAGATAATTTAGGGCTTCTATGGCTACCCTTTCAACCGCTTTTTTGCGAATCTCCTGCAGGTTAAAGACTCTGACTTTATTTTTTTTAATGAGGTATTCTTCAGGTGGTTCAAAGTCACGTAAGGCTATGAAAACCAAGTCGTTATATGTTATTTTAGGAGATGTGCCACCCAGGTTCTTCAGTTTTTCCCAATATTCAACCGTTTCATCATCGGGTTTGTTTTGCTGCCTGTCGCGGTTATCTTCTGCAAGCACGCAGCATAAGGGCATGCCGTGCATATTGCCGCTTGGAGTAGTGTAGGGGCTGTGCATATCTGCGTGGGCATCGATCCAGATCACCCCAAGTTGTTTGTCGGGGTAGGCCATGCGGATACCGCTGATGGTACCTAAAGCTGAACTATGGTCGCCGGCAAGCACAATTGGTATCTCTTCCGCCTTTAACGTTTTCTGAATTTCTTGGCTAATGCGTTCATTCAGATTGAAAATACCTTTGATTCTTTTGGCATAATCGTGCACAACCGGCTCCAACAGCAGGTTGTTTTCATTTTGAACCTCTACAGCCTTAAAGCGTTTAAAAAAATTACTACCAAAATCCAGGGCAGCGATCTTAATGGCGTCAACGCCCATGCTTGCTCCCCTGGTTCCGGCACCGATCTCACTTTTAACTTCAACAATTTTAATTGGTTTAATCATATAATTTAACTCATTATTAACATTTAATCTTTAGTTTTGCAGCATCTAAATCACTTACTTTAGATAAAATTTATTAAAGTAACCAACTTACATTCCCAATCATGGACAATCTTTATTCAACTTTAATTCACCAAACCTTCAATTTTCCGCAGGAAGGCTTTGAAGTGAAGGACGACGAACTATATTTTAATGATATTTGTCTGATGGACGTGATCAAACAATACGGCACCCCATTGAGGATCAGTTACTTACCAAAAATTGGTTCGCAGATCCAAAAAGCCAAGCGTTTGTTTAATGTTGCCATGGCCAAAGTGGATTATAAGGGCAAATATGTGTATTGTTATTGCACAAAAAGTTCACACTTTAGTTTTGTTCTGGATGAAGTGCTGAAAAATGAAGTTCACATAGAAACTTCTTCAGCATTCGATCTGCAAATTATCAAAGAACAGTTTCAAAAAAATACGCTCACCAAAGATACGTATATTATTTGTAACGGATATAAACGCATCCTCTACAAACAAAATATCTGTGATTTGATCAACGATGGATTCAATGTTATTCCTGTTCTTGATCATCTCGACGAAGTAGATTTTTATAAAAAACACGCCAAGGCAGAGCAGGTAAATCTGGGAATCCGCATCAGTACAGAAGAAGAGCCATCATTTTTGTTTTACACCTCGCGTCTGGGAATTCGGAGCAGCGAGATTATGAACCTTTACAATGAAAAGATCAAGCCTCACCCGAAATTCAATCTGAAGCTGCTTCACTTCTTTATAAACACAGGCATTAAGGACACAATTTATTACTGGACGGAACTGAACAAATGCCTTAATATTTACAAAGAACTTAAGGAAATTTGTCCGGGTCTTGACTCACTGAATATAGGCGGTGGCATGCCCATCAGGAATTCGCTCGGTTTTGAATACGATTATGAATACATGATAGAAGAGATTGTTTCGCAGATCAAAACTTTTTGCGACCAGAACGGCATCGCCGAACCAAATATTTTTACTGAGTTTGGTTCATACACTGTGGGTGAAAGCGGCGCCACCCTTTATTCGGTTGTTGATCAGAAAAAACAAAACGACAGAGAGACCTGGTACTTCATTGACAGCAGCTTTATTACAACACTTCCCGACACCTGGGGCATTAACCAGAGGTTTATTTTACTGGCCATAAATAACTGGAACAAGCCCTATGGTCCTGTAAACCTCGGTGGCCTTACCTGCGATAGCATGGATTATTATAACACCGAGGCGCATACCAACCAGGTTTTTTTACCTACCCTTGAAAAAAACGAAAAGCAGCCCCAGTACCTTGGTTTTTTTCATACCGGGGCTTACCAGGAAGCCTTGAGCGGTTACGGTGGCACCCAGCATTGTTTGATACCTGCACCGAAACACGTTTTGATTGACCGCGACGAAGACGGAGAGATCACCACCCGTTTATTTGCAAAGGAGCAAAGTTATAAGAGCATGCTCAAAATTCTGGGATATTAGTTGTTAACTAAATCTGAAAAAACTTAACTAAATAAACACAAAGGCTTTACAACAGATTGCTATTTTTCTAACTTTACCATCTTATACCCCTTAGCTATTTATGGCATTATTTGACTTTTTAACACAGGATATTGCAATTGATTTAGGAACTGCAAATACGATCATCATAAATAACGATAAAGTTGTTGTTGACGAACCCAGCATTGTTGCTGTTGACCGCACAACAGGCCGTATCATTGCTGTTGGACGATCTGCTCAGATGATGCATGGGAAGACACACGAAAACATCAAAACCATACGACCACTGAAAGACGGGGTGATCGCGGATTTCCAGGCTGCAGAAGAAATGATAAAAGGCATGATCAAAATGATCAACCCTGGCAGCAGGTTTTTTAAACCATCTTTGAGGATGGTAATATGTATACCCAGCGGCATTACTGAAGTAGAGAAACGTGCAGTTCGCGACAGCGCCGAACACGCCGGTGCGAAAGAGGTTTATATGATCCATGAACCTATGGCCGCCGCTATAGGAATGGGAATAGACGTTGAAGAGCCAATGGGCAACATGATCATTGATATCGGAGGCGGCACTTCCGAGATTGCCGTTATTGCGCTTGGCGGGATCGTTTGCGATAAGTCCACACGCATTGCCGGCGATGATTTCAACGCTAACATTGAAGAGTACATGCGTCGCCAGCACAACATTTTAATTGGGGAGAGAAGCGCCGAGCGTGTAAAAATAGAAGTGGGCGCGGCGATGACAGAGATCGAAAATCCTCCTGCCGACTATGCAGTTCAGGGACGGGATCTGATGAGCGGCATTCCTAAAGAAGTTTACATCAGTTATGTTGAGATTGCACATTGCCTCGATAAATCCATTTCAAAAATTGAAGAAGCTATTTTAAATGCTCTTGAAATGACCCCGCCGGAACTGGCGGCTGATATTTACCGTAAGGGAATTTTTATGGCCGGTGGCGGTTCATTGCTGCGCGGCCTGGATAAACGCATCTCCTTAAAAACAAAATTACCGGTGCACGTATGTGAAGATCCACTCCGCGCAGTTGCAAGAGGCACCGGTATTGCACTTAAAAATGTTCATAAATTCCCATTCCTTATCAAATAAAAGCGCCGGGCTTGGAGTAGCTTTATTTGAAACAGTTTACCTGCTTTTATAATTACTGAAACGTGAAAAACTTATTCGCATTTTTTATAAAGCATAACTTTATTTTCATTTTTTTACTGCTCCAGGTAATCTGCATCTGGCTGATGGTACATCATCAGGGCTACCAGGGATCACACGTTTTAAATTCATCCAATCTCGCCATTGCTAACGTTTACGAGACTGCCGCAAATACCAAAGAGTATTTTTATTTAAAAAAGGAAAACGACAAACTCGCCCTCGAAAATTCGGTTTTAAGGAATTTTCTCAAATCAAATTATTCGGTTCTGCCCCTCAAAGAATTTAAAAAGAACGATACACTTTACAAACAACAGTACTCTTACCTTAGCGCCAAGGTGGTTAACTCATCGGTTAATAAACGAAGAAATTTTTTAACACTGAATATTGGCACCGCGCAGGGGATCACCCAGGATATGGCAGTTATGAGCAGCGACGGTATTATAGGCATTGTTACCAACGCTTCCGAAAACTTTTCGAGTGTGATGAGCGTTTTGCATAAAGATATTAAAGTAAATTGCCAGTTAAAGAAAGACGGCAGCTATGGCCCACTTATATGGGATGGTTCTGATTACAGGTATTGTCTGCTTACCGATATCCCCACCCACGCTAAAATGAAAGCTGGAGATTCGGTCATCACAAGCGAACTGTCGGGAATTTTTCCTGAAGGCATCATGGTTGGCACCATAGATAGCTATGAACGAAGACACAATGAGGATTTTTATACAGCAAAAGTGAGGTTAAGTGCCGACTTAAAGAAAGTGAACCACGTGTACGTCATCAGAAATAAATTTAAAACAGAGCGCGACTCTCTGGAAAAAAACTCACAGATTCAAATTGACAACTGAAGTACTTAAAAATATTTTTCGGTTTATATTGCTGATCCTTGTTCAGGTGCTGATCATTCAGAACGTGAACCTAACCAGCTATATCATACTTTTGCCCTACGTGATGGTAATTTTAATGCTGCCCTTCGAAACAAACAAGCTGGTTGTGTTACTGCTGTCGTTTTTGCTCGGCGTATGTATCGATTATTTTTATGATTCTTCGGGATTGCATGCATCGGCCTGCACCATTATGGGATTTTCAAGGTATTATGTCTTAAAATATGTAGCGCCCCGCGATGGTTATGACGCTGGCGTGAAGCCCACTGTGGAAGACATGGGATTGGCCTGGTTTTTAAGTTACGCGGGTACACTCGTCGTTGTGCATCATTTTTTTCTGTTCTATCTCGAGGTTTTTCGTTTTTCGGAGTTCTTCAGCACCCTGTTCCGCATTATTTTGAGCAGTGCGGGCACATTTGCAATTATTTATCTGATTCAATTTTTATTTTTTAGCAAAGAAAAGCGAGCATGAGCACCAATGCACAGTATGGAGACAGAAAAATAATCATTGGCGGTTTTTTTTGCCTCATAGCGCTCATTTATCTGTGCAGGTTGTTTTACATTCAGGTAATCGACGAAAAATATAAACTTGATGCCAGGAATAATGCACTGAGAAGGCAAACGGAGTATCCGGTGCGGGGTTATATTTATGACCGTAATGGCAAGTTGTTGGTTTATAACGAGCCATCTTACGACCTGATGATCATTCCCCGTGAAACAAAGGGCTGTGATACACTCTCGCTGTGTGACGTGCTTCAGATAACGAAAAAGGAATATTTAAAGCGCGTAAAAAAGGCATGCCAGGCACCGAATTCACCCCGCAAACAAAGCATTTTCGAGAAGCAGATGTCTGCAAGAACCTATGCGGCCCTGCAGGAAAAGTTATACCGGTATAAGGGCTTTTTTGTGCAGAAAAGAACCGTTAGGAAGTACCCGAAGCCAATAGCCGCGCACCTTCTGGGTTACGTTGGTGAGATCAGTAAGGAAGGCGCCGAGAAAAATGAATATTACAGGGAAGGCGATTACATTGGCATCAGTGGAATTGAGAAAGGCTACGAGGAAGCGTTACGTGGAAAAAAGGGAACACAGATCGCCATCACCGATGTTCACAATAAAACCGTGGGAAGGTACATGGACGGTAAATACGACACCGCGGCCGTTCCGGGAAAACCCCTGTATTGTACAATCGACCGAGATCTTCAGGAGTACGGCGAAAAATTAATGGCCGGAAAAAAAGGCGCTGTGGTCGCCATCGAACCTTCTACCGGAGAAATTTTATGCCTTATTTCGAGCCCCACTTACGATCCTAATGAACTGGTTGGAGGAAAGGAACGTTCACGTAATTTTACAAGACTTTATTACGACACACTGGGACTTCCATTGTTTAACAGGGCGCTTACAGCGATGTACCCGCCGGGGTCAACATTCAAGCTAATTGACGCGCTCATCGCCCAGCAGGATCAGGTAATCGACAGGAATACAAGTTTCCCGTGCCACGGCGGATACCCGCCAATGGGCAACAAACCAAAGTGCCATCCCCACGGTGCTGTTAATTTGCCCGGTTCTATTTCTGTGTCCTGCAACTCCTATTACAGTTATGTATTTACAAAAATTGTTGATCAGAAACGTTTTCCAAAATTTGTCGATGGCTACAATCACTGGCGCGACATGGTTAAGACATTTGGTCCCAACAGGAACCTGGGCACCGACCTTCCCTATGATAAGCCAGGCAATGTGCCTTCGGTAGAATATTACGACAAAGTATTCGGGGAGAACCATTGGAGAAGCAATACAGTGGTTTCGCTTGGCATCGGCCAGGCTGAACTGCTGCTTGTGCCGCTTCAAATGGCCAATGTTGTTAGCATTGTTGCCAACAGGGGCTATTATTACATACCGCATTGCGTAAAAGGTGTTGGCAATCAAAAATACCTTGATAAAAAATTTACTGAAAAGCAACTGGTAGGCGTGCAGGACCAGGTGGCTTATACCAATGTGATTGACGGGATGCAGGGAACAATGGAGCCCGGCGGAACTGCTTATGCCAACAGGCTGAAGGGAATTGTAGTGTGCGGTAAAACAGGAACGGCTGAAAACCCGCACGGAAAATCGCATGCGGTGTTCCTGGCTTTTGCTCCCCGCGACAATCCAAAGATCGCGATCGCCTGTATTGTTGAGAACGCCGGGTTCGGCGGTATCTGGAGCGCGCCAGTGGTAACCCTCATGATAGAAAAATATCTTAAGGGTAAAACCGATCGGCCTGAAGTTGAAAAACGCACGGCTGAAGCGGACCTCATTCACGGAAAAAATTTATTATCAACTGGGTTTCACTAATGGCACGCAACGAAAATACACTGTTTTACGGCATCGACAGGCTAACCATTCTTGTGTATATTACATTGGTGATTATGGGCTGGCTTAATATTTACGCCGCGGTATATGACGAAGAGCACGGAAATATTTTCGATACAACCCAGAAGTATGGCAAACAGCTCATATGGATAGGAGGCGCAACGTTAATAGCGTTTAGCATACTATTGATTGATGCCAATTTTTACACAGCTTTCGCTTACATTTTTTACGGTTTGTTTATAGCCGCAAATATTCTGGTAATATTTTTTGGCCGCGAAATAAAGGGGAGTAAGTCTTGGTTTGGCATTGGTGGCTTTGGAATTCAACCTGCCGAATTCATGAAATTCGCAACTAACCTGGCCCTGGCAAAATTTTTAAGCAATCAGAATATTGTGGTCAGCCAGCAAGTTCGTCTCCGGCTGAAAGACATTATAAAAAACTATAAAAACACCCTCATTGCTCTTTTATTCATTATCTCGCCGTTATTGCTTATCAAAATTTTACAAAACGAAACAGGACTGGCGATAGTGTTCTTGGCTTTTATTATTGTATTGTACCGCGAAGGACTGAGTGTGAATTTTTTGATTTTTGGATTACTTGCCACAGTTTTATTTGTTCTCTCATTGGTGATTACTCAGATTTCAGGTTTGCTCATCACCCTCGCCATAATTTCAGCCGCTTCTTTTTTGTTTATCAGACGTATAAAAAAGAATATTATCATTGTATGTCTTGTTTACGGCTCAGCTGCCGGTGTAGTAATGGGAACCAATTATGTGTACAATCACCTGGAAGAGCATCAGAAAGTGCGGATAGACGTGTTGCTTGGGCGGGGCACGGTTGATCTTAAAAAAGAAGGTTATAACGTGAACCAGGCCAAGATTGCCATAGGAAGTGGAGGTTTTTCGGGTAAGGGATATTTGCAGGGCACCCAGACAAAATACGATTTTGTTCCCGAGCAGGACACGGATTTTATATTTTGTACAGTAGGCGAAGAGTGGGGGTTTTTAGGCAGCACTGTCGTGATTTTCCTTGAACTGTTTTTAATACTCAGGCTCATTTTTCTGGCAGAGCGCCAACGGTCTGACTTTAGCCGGATATACGGTTACGGGGTTGCCGCAATTTTGTTTTTTCACGTCGCAGTGAATATCGGTATGACCATAGGCCTCATGCCTGTAATTGGCATTCCACTGCCTTTTTTCAGTTACGGCGGCTCTTCCCTCTGGTCGTTTACCATTCTGCTGTTTATCTTTGTTAAGCTCGACTCCAACAGGCTATTAATTTTAAGATAAAATTTTAATCCGTTTGCTCTTTTAATTTGTTTTGTTTGGTTTTCCTGAGATGGATCTCCCAGATGAGGATCAACATGGTTGGACGGGCATTTTTAGACAACACCCGCACATCTTTGCCCACCAACGTTTTATCTAAATCGTAGTCAACATCTACCAGCGACGACGCCGTATGGACAATGTTTGCCCCGAATTTTTGTTGGCGCCTGGCACCAAAAGATAAACAAATGCCGGCATTAACACCCGCCTGCAAAACACTTGGATAATAATTTTTATAAACTTGAAGGTTGCCAAAACTGTAATACTGTTTCCCCGCAACGTCATGCAGCACAACAATAACATCAGTAGAAACCATATGACTGAAGCTGATGCCCGCCTTCAGGAATATTTTTTTTCTTATTTTTAACAATACATCGAGATTTAGATTCACCATGCTCTGGCGTATATGCACCATGCTTTCGCCTGTGATTCTTGAATTGTAAATATTCTTTTGTATGGTGAGACCAGGGTTAAAAGCCGCGCCTTGATTTTTGAGCGATAAGGTGTATTTAATGCCAATACACAACGATTGTGCTGGCTTATGACTTGAAGTTTTATCATTAAAAATATAACCGGGGCCATAGCCGAACAATACACTGAAGTTGTTTTTCTGCGCTGCAAAAGGCAGGCAGTGAAAAAACAACATGAGTATAAGCGGCGTGAATGAACGCATTTTCAAGATAACGCCCGAATGAACCAAATCTTGTTCTGTTTTGTAAAAATCAATTGATTTTTTCGTCTTTGACGAAATCAAGAATAATCTGACCCAACAAACCGGTATTTACGGTTTCAATGGGGTGTTTGGTGCAGGGCAGCATGTACATAAAAGCTTTTGGGAGCGTATTAACAACATGTACAGTTTCATCGAGGCTCACCATCTGATCCTTATCTGCCAGGCCGATGAGCACGGGCTGGTTAATTTTTTTCAATGTCAGATCATCCAGATACTGACGTGAAGAAATGTCTCTCATCAGATCAGCCGTTTTATGCAAAAGATCGGCCCATTTGACACCATGTTTTATCGCCAGTTGCCTGGCAAATGCCGGTATTTTCTGGACTATTATTTCGGGGTTGAGTTGTTTTATTTCTTTTTCTACCGAGGCCGTGCTCCAGTTGAACTTGGTGCCAAGTGTGATTATCCGCCTGAATATGCCGGTTTGCCTGGCAGCGAGGGTAAGTGCCACATAACCTCCCATGCTGTAACCAAAAACATCTGTGCCGGTTAAATTATTCTGAACAGTGTATTGCTCAAGTGCAAGGGTAAACTGCTCAATATTAAAGGCGCCCGGAGCTTCTTTTTCGCCGTGTCCGGGAAATAAAAAGTGGTAAACCCTGATGCCACGTTGTTCAAGTGCTTCGCCAATGGCAGTGAGATCATGAGATGTACCTAAAGCCCCGTGAAGAAGAAGAAGATTTTGCATGAACAATATTAGTGATTATTTGCCCCTGACTTAGCTGTATAAATTTTAATTTTTTCACAAGGAAGATTGAGGCTTTTTGTTATTTTTACCTTTTAATTCCGTGAAAAAATCTGGCAAATATGTTAAGTGGCTGTGGGTACTTTTACTTAGCCCGTTCCTTTTTCTTCTGTTAATAGTTTCGCTGGTTGGCATGGGAGTATTTGGCGCATTGCCAAAGGTTGATGAGTTGTTAAACCCGAAGAATAACCTGGCCACAATTGTATACAGCGGCGACATGAAAATACTGGGCAAGTATTACAGTGAGAACCGGGTGAACGTTAGTTTCGACAAACTGGATTTAGACATCATTAACGCCCTGATTGCGACCGAAGACGCAAGGTTTTATGACCATAGCGGGGTTGATGTGAAAGCGCTGATGCGTACAGTTTTAACAGGTGGTGGTCGCGGCGGTGGAAGCACCATTACACAGCAACTTGCAAAGATGATGTTTCCACGCGAGAAGTTGAGCAAAGGCCAGTTGGTTGTGAGAAAGTTTAAAGAATGGATCATCGCTTCACGTCTCGAAAAACTTTACACCAAAGAAGAAATCCTTGCGCTCTATCTTAACAAATTTGATTTCTTAAACCTTGCAGTTGGCATTAAATCGGCCGCACAGATCTACTTCAACAGGGGGCAGGATAGCCTTAAAATTGAACAGGCAGCGATGCTGGTAGGCATGGCGAAGAACCCTTCTGTTTTTAACCCGATCAGGCACCCCGATACCACATTGCTGCGCAGAAATGTAGTATTAAAACAAATGGTAAAGTATGGTTACCTGACCCAACAAAAATACGACAGCCTCAAGACGTTACCGCTTAGCCTCATGTTCAGACCCGAAGACCATAATGACGGCATGGCGCCATATTTTAGGGAGTACCTGAGAGATAATTTTCTGAAAGCCTGGTGCGAAAAAAATATTAATCCCGAAACCGAAAAGCCGTATAACATTTATAAAGACGGATTAAAGATTTATACAACAATCGATTACCGGATGCAACAATATGCAGAAGAAGCGGTGAAGGAGCATATGACCGAATTGCAGAAGCTTTTTACTAAGGACTGCAAAAGCAAACGGAACGCGCCTTTCGCCTGGAACGTCAGCAAACAGGAAATTGACAACATCATGAATTCATCCATGAAAAGGAGCGATCGTTACCGGGAAATGAAATCGCAGGGAATGTCGCATGAACAAATAGTAGCCGCATTCCACAAGCCAACAGCAATGACAATTTACAGTCTCAGGGGCGAGATTGATACAATTTTATCGCCTTATGACAGTATCAAATATTATAAAAGTTTTTTGCAAACCGGGTTTATGGCCATGGAGCCACAAACCGGTTATGTTAAAGCCTGGGTGGGTGGTGTAAACCACAAACATTTTAAATACGATCACGTAAAGGTAGGCCGCAGGCAGGTGGGTTCAACATTTAAAACATTTGTTTACGCGATGGCGGTCCAGGAGGGTTATTCACCTTGTTACCAGCTGCCCTGCGTACGAACCTGCGTTCCCGACGGGCTTGGAAAAGAATGGTGCCCCGATAATGCCGGAGGCGATGAAAAGTACGAGAATAAAATGATCACATTAAAACTTGCACTTGCCATGTCGATCAATTATGTGAGCGCTGAATTGATCAAAAGATTCGGTCCGGAGGCTGTAGTGAACCTTGCGCGGAGAATGGGTGTTACAGCACCCCTCGAGGCAGTGCCATCTATTTGCCTTGGAACACCCGATATTTCAGTATTTGAGATGACAGGGGCCAATTCAACCTATGTAAACAAAGGCACTTATATACAACCAACTTTTATTACCCGTATCGAGGATAAAAACGGCAAAGTGCTTGAAGAAATTATTCCGCACACCGACGAAGTTTTTAATGAAGAGAAAGCATATGTGATGATACAACTGATGCGCGGTGTATGCGATTACGGCACCGGAACACGCCTGAGATTTAAACACAACCTTCGAAACCAGATCGCCGGCAAAACAGGTACCACGCAAAATAATTCTGATGGCTGGTTCATTGGACTCACACCCGACCTGGTAGCGGGAGTTTGGGTGGGTGGCGAAGACCGCAGCGTTCACTTTAACTCCATGGAACAGGGCCAGGGAGCAAGCATGGCCTTACCCATCTGGGGTAAATTTTTTCGAAAAGTATACGACGACAAATATCTGAAACTGAGTAAAGCCGATTTTCCAAGGCCAAAAAATCTTGATCCTAAATTTGAAATGGATTGCAGCAAATACGACGGACTGCAAACAGATATCGACATGGGTGAGAATCCTTTTGATAACTATTAACCAACGAATTTACATGCGACCGAAACGGCGGTATGATTAAAAACAAATAAATAAACCAAAATTATGATTAACAGGGTAGTAAAAAACGCTGAAGAAGCATTAAAAGATATTAAAGATGGAATGACCCTGATGGTCGGGGGCTTTGGACTTTGCGGTATTCCCGAAAACAGTATCGCTCAACTGGTGAAAATGGGGGTTAAAAATCTTACCTGCATCAGTAACAACGCTGGTGTTGATGACTTTGGCCTCGGACTGCTCCTGCAGACAAAACAGATCAAAAAAATGATCTCAAGTTATGTTGGTGAAAATGAAGAGTTTGAAAGGCAGATGCTGAGTGGTGAGCTCGAAGTAGAACTTGTCCCACAGGGTACCCTTGCTACAAGGTGCCTGGCTGCCGGTTACGGCATGCCTGTTATATTTACGCCAGCCGGTGTTGGCACTGAGGTGGCCATTGGCAAAGAAGTAAGAAGGTTTACATACAATGGCGAAGAAAAAGATTACCTGATGGAAGCGGCGTTCGAGTCTGACTTCGCATTGGTGAAGGCATGGAAAGGCGATACTGCGGGCAACCTGATTTTTAGAAGTACCGCCCGCAATTTTAATCCGCTTATGGCCATGGCTGGTAAAATCACCATCGCCGAAGTGGAAGAACTGGTGCCGGCAGGGGAACTTGATCCGGATCAGATTCACACACCTGGCATCTACGTACACAGAATTTTCCAGGGTGCCAAATACGAAAAACGCATCGAACAGAGAACGGTGAGAAAAAGTAATACTACCACTTAAACTATAATTCTCTGCTGAACAAAGAAAATATATCGAAAAACAAATGGTTTTTAAACGGATGTTTATTTTCTATTGTCATCATTTTATTTTTCCTGAATTTTTACGCTGAAACGCTTTTTTACCGGCCTGCTTCCCTTCATCAATGGCGGCAGGCAGATTGCCTGTCGATCACGAAAAATTATTTTGAAGAAGGCATGCATTTTTTCAGCCCTAAAATACATAGTCTTCGTGCTCCGGGGGGCAAGGCGGTAAGCGAATTTCCATTGCTCAATTATACAGTGGCCGGCCTTTGGAAGATTTTCGGAGAACACGAGTACATATACAGGATCCTGGAATACGTCATTTTTCTTTTATCGGTTTTTGTTCTATTTAATACACTTTTGAAGTATTTTAATACGAAGATATTTATTTTCTTCGCGATGAGCGCGCTGTTAACATCGCCATTGCTGGTCTATTACAGCTTTAATTTCCTATCCGACGTACCTGCGCTTTCGCTTTGTATCATGTCGTTTTGCTTCACTTTTCGTTTTTATAAAACACAAGGCCTGGGGTATTTTTATCTTTCACTGATCCTGGGTACCCTTGCAGTGTTGTTGAAGGCAAGCGCGCTTTTCGGTCTGGGGTCGCTCATCTTTTTTTCTTTAACTGGTATTTTAAACCTGAATCGTTTTTTTGGCATCGGCAGGATGTTCAACAACAAAATCCTTCCTTTTTTATTCATTGTGCTTTCGGTGGTTTGCATTCGCGCCTGGTATGCATTTGCGCTTGATTACAATACGTTTAATAACGGTTTCTTTCTGCTCACAATTATGCCCATCTGGAACATGCCTGACAACGAGATTTACGACACCTTCAGGCTTTTGTTCAACAACCTGTTTCCTGCTTTTCTGAACAGGCCCATGCTGACACTCTTTTTTCTGTCTGTTGTATATGTTTTTACCAATTTCAAAAAACTCGATGTTTTTCTTCGTTATTGCATGGTTTTGTCAATGTCGTTTTTTGTCTTTTACCTGCTCATATTTTTTAAGGTGTTCGACGTTCACGACTATTACCTCGTTAATCTTTTTATATTTCCCGTTGTATTGATTTTTTGCCTCGCCGATATTCTATCAAAGGCGAACTTGGCCCCGGGAGTTTATTCAAAGGTGGCAATGGGTATTTTGTTTATCCTCAACGCTTTTTATTCGGCGGCCTTTTACCGTTTGCGGAATATCAGGGATGATAAGTTGTGTTCGTGGTACCCATTTATATCAAAAGACGAACGGCAGTTTTTCAGATACAGCATCTGGTACTACGAAAGAACAATCAAACCACTTGAGACCGTTCTACCCTCCCTGAGGCGGCTCGGCATTAAGAGGGACGACACTTTTATAAGTGTAACCGATGAAAGTCCAAATATTTCACTATACTTTATGGATCAGAAAGGGTATGCGTTTTCCCGCGAGCAATTTGCCTCCGATTCTTTAAGTCTCGAAAAAAAAATGCTCCCTGGGGTAAAATACCTTATGCTAACGGACAGCAATCTTAAAACACAAAAGCCTTTTGTGAGGGTCGCCGGAAGATTAAACAGTATATTCAGAAAAGATAATTTAGAACTTTTCAAACTCAAAAACTAAGATGTTATTCAACTCACTCCATTTTTTGTTTTTTCTCCCCGTGGTGGTGGTGTTGTATTACTTGATAGTGCCGCGACTGAGGTGGATACTGATTTTTATTGCCAGTTGTTATTTTTACATGGCCTTTGTACCCAAATACATTTTAATTCTTTTTCTGATCATCATTATAGATTATTTTGCGGCTCTGGCAATTGAGCGCGCAGCCGGAAAATTAAGATTGTTTTACCTGATGCTGAGCCTTTCTTCGAACATTCTACTTTTATGTTTTTTTAAATACTTTAATTTTCTGAATGAAAACCTGCAATATTTGTTCTCACTTTTTGGAAAAGATTTTCATCCGGCTAATTTGAGTATCATCCTGCCCATAGGGCTTTCTTTTCACACTTTTCAATCGATGGGCTATACCATAGAAGTATACAAAAAAAGACAAAAAGCTGAAAAGCACCTTGGTTATTTTGCCAATTATGTTTTATTTTTTCCGCAGATGGTGGCAGGGCCAATTGAGCGGTACGAAACGCTGGGTGCCGAATTAAAAGAAAGCCGTACAGCCGCGTACAGTGATATTGTTGAGGGCTTGAGGTTAATTTTATTCGGTCTGTTTATTAAAATGACAATAGCTGACAATATCGCGCCCTATGTTAACATGATTTATCTTGAGCCACTGAAATACAGTTCAGGAGAGGTATTAACGGCTGTTTTTTTGTTTTCTTTCCAGATTTATGCCGATTTTTTTGGTTATTCAACCATAGCCCTTGGTTCAGCGCGACTGCTTGGCATCAAAATTATGGATAATTTCAAAACCCCTTATCTGGCGAAGTCTGTTTCTGAATTCTGGTCGCGCTGGCACATCTCCCTCAGCACCTGGTTCCGCGACTATCTATACATTCCGCTGGGCGGCAACCGGGTTTCTCTTCCGCGTTGGACGATAAATATTCTCATTGTTTTTATGGTGAGCGGCCTTTGGCATGGCGCCAGCTGGACCTTTGTTGTTTGGGGTGCGCTGCACGGATCGATCTTGCTGGTTGAACGTTATTTCTCTCTGGCTTTTAAATTTAAAATGAAAAGTGAATGGAGTTTTTTGAATCTGTTACTAGTGCTTAAAACGTTCGTGATAACTTCTTTTATCTGGATTTTCTTCAGGGCCGAAACTTTTGTAAAAGCCAGGCAGGTACTGGAAGCTATTGTTAACAATCACCATGTGCAGGCTTTAGAACAATTACCCTGGCTGACAGTTTTCTTTATTGTAGTGCTGATTATATTTGATGCTTGGCTTTACAATTCAAGATTCGATCACCGTATCGCGCACGTTGCTGCGCCAATTCGCTGGGTCATTTATTCGGCTTTGTTATTTTGTCTTTTGGCTTTATCTGGTACACAAAAATTTACGTTTATTTATTTTCAGTTTTAGTGTCAAAAAAAATTGTTATAAAAGTGTTTGTTCTCTTGCTCATTTTTACGGGCCTTAACATACTATATACAAATACCCTGTTTGAAAGTGACCTCAAAGAAAAATGCCGTGAAGCCCTGGATATAAAAATAACCCAGGAGCATACGGATATTTATTATTTTGCTGAGTCTTCAAATTTTAACAATCGCGACAGCGACTCAATAAAGAACAGCATATCTGAGATTACCAATTTTTTCTTTCCCACATTAAAAATCACAGCGATCAATAAAGCGGCCTCTCATGCAGGAATTTTTAAATACTGGCTAACCCGCCTTGATCACTCGGGAAAAAAGCCAAAAGCGATAGTTGTTACATTAAACATGCGTTCCTTCGACGCCGCATGGATCAATTCAAAACTCGAAACCCAATTGCAGGAATCTATGGTGTTGACCAAACCTTATCCGAATCTTGTTAACCGTTTTCTTCTGTCGCTTCAGGCTTTCGATAACAAAACTGAGCAGCAGCGCGAAAGGGACATGCTCGATAATTGGAAAAGTACACCGGTGGAATTTCCTTTTCCATTCAAATATAAAACCGTTGCTGAATGGGATTATGCCATGTCGCAGGGCGGTTTTGTGAAGGTTAATGGCTCGTGGGATACAGACAAAATTATTCTGGCCTGCCACTACATAAAAGCTTACGCTTTTAACCTCAACGCCGATAATCCCCGGATAAAAGATTTTGATGCCATCAGCGACTGGTGCTCACAAAATAAAATACCGCTATACCTCAATTTATTAGCCGAAAATATTCAATATGCCGATAGTCTGGTTGGGAAAGAATTAGTATTTTTAATGAGGAAGAACAGGGATTATCTGGTGAGCAGGTATAATAAAAATAATTGCAGGGTGATTGATAACCTTGAACTTGTTAAGGGCAGTGAATTTACTGATCAAACCTGGACCACGGAACATTATGGATACCGCGGAAGGATGATCATTGCGCGCAACCTTGCAGAGGGCCTGAAGGAACAATTTATAAATGAGTATAAAAAAGCATATTAATTATGTTGGATAAAAACGGAATAGCAAAAAGAATCGCGAAAGAAGTAAAAGATGGAATGTTTGTAAACCTGGGAATAGGTATCCCCACGCTGGTTGCCAATTACATCCCTTCAGGGTTTAATGTAGTACTTCAATCTGAAAATGGTATTTTGGGTATGGGACCTTTTCCCGTTGAGGGTGAGGAAGATGCAGATCTCATTAATGCAGGTAAACAGACCATTACCCTGTTAAAGGGTTCGAGTATTTTCGACAGCGCCATGAGTTTTGGCATGATCCGTTCACAAAAAGTGAACTTAACCATTCTGGGCGCCATGGAAGTGAGTGAAAATGGTGATATAGCCAACTGGAAAATACCCGGTAAAATGGTAAAGGGAATGGGCGGAGCCATGGACCTGGTCGCAAGTGCCAAAAACATCATCGTGGCCATGCAACAGGTTAACAAAGCTGGGCAATCTAAATTACTGGCTAAATGTGACCTGCCACTTACAGGTGTTAGATGTGTTAAGAAGGTGGTAACAGAATTGGGGGTTTATGAAATTGTAGCCGGGGGCGGTTTTAAATTGCTGGAACGTGCTCCCGGAATAAGTGTTGATGAAATCAGAAACGCCACTGCCGGGAAATTAATCGTTGAAGGCGAGGTTTTAGAAATGGTTTTGTAACGATGTTGAAATTGCTTGGTAAGACAATCTCAGTTATTATTGTTTTTGTTTGTTTTATTTCGTGTAGTGATCATTACAAAACTGTTCATGAACAATTTATTGAAGTGAACAAATCTGATCTGAAAGATGACACACTGGTTAAAGACAGTGGTTCAACTTTTTACTTTTCACGCCTGTCAAAACCTAACGCTTTTGGCAGACTTTTTGTTTATAAATACCCCGAAGATCAGATAGGGAAAGAACACTACCTTGTTTTTAGCGGTAAAACAAGAACAAATTATGCCGAGTCAAATTCAACGATTTCCCTGGCCGTGCATGACAAGAAAGGTGAGCAGTTGTGCTGGAAATCCATATTCCTCAGACGGCATTTCACCGACATCAACAAATGGGTTTATTTTAAGGACTCGATCAGGATCGAGCCTAAGTACATTGGAAAAGAAAGTGCAACTGTTTCGTGCATGTTATATCTTGCCCGCTCAACAAACGAAAATTTCGATTTCGATACCTTGCACATAGCCGTTAAGGAGAAACTATAACATGTTAAAAGCAGTTCAGAAAATATTTCACACCCTCGACCAAAAACTTGGAACTCTTGGGACCTCGCTGGAGATAAAAAATCCAACCTTAAAAAAAATATTTCGTGTTATTTTTTTTATTGTTGCCCTGCACCTGTTTTATTCTTACATCGGTATTTACAGGTTCATCCAGGAGCGCCCCTGTTCAATACATTCTTCGGCTCAGTGTCAGCGGGCTTCGGTGGCATTGAATTATTATCAGATCGACATGAATTTTTTCGAGCCAAGAATTCTCAGGTATGGTGGCGACGATGGTGTAACTGGCATGGAGTTTCCTCTGGTTTATTATACGGCCGCGCTTTTATACAAGATCTTTGGTTTTCATGATTTTTACTTGCGCATCATTAGCCTCATCATTATTTCGGCTGGTCTGGTATTTTTTTATTTGCTCACTAACCTATTTATCAGGAACACTATCCTGAGTTCCATAATTGTAAGCGCCTCAATTTTGTCGCCGGTATTGATGTACTATAGCGCCAATTTTATGCCAGATGCGCCAAGCCTTGGTTTTACCCTCATTGGCTGGTATTTTTTCTTTAAATTTCTTCGCGGCTCCCAAAAGCGTGATATGAACCTTTTTGCGGTTTTCGCAGCCCTCGGCGCGCTCATAAAGGCGGTATCAGCCATGTCTTTTTTTATTGTGATTGGCCTGCTTGTTTTTGATCTTATTAAAAAATTTAAAAACGAATCGGGCGAAAATGTTTTTAAAGAAAGGAAAGTAATAATTACCAGGGTGCTGATAGGCATGTTCAGTGTTTTTGCCTGGTATTTTTACGCCAGGTGGCTTTCGGGCAAGGGTGGAGGCCATGCCTTTGCCATGGCCCCGAGGATGATCGAAAACAGCAATGACTTTGATTATGTGATCACCTATCTTAAGAACTGGATTTACCAGTATTATTCATACGAAACATATGTGTTTTTGGGTGCGGCCATACTTTTCTCCATCGTTGCGTTCAAAAAAGTAAACAAGTTTTTACTGGCAACGACGGTGTTATATGGCATGGCAGGGATGTGTTATGTGTACCTGTTTTTTTTCCAGTTTGCCCACCATGATTATTATTTCATTGCACTGATGCCTTTTGCTTTCTTTTTGATATTGACATTCACCGATGGATTGATGAGGCTCGCGCCAGGATATTCACGGGTCATTAAAGTGGCCTTTGCTATTATCATCATATTCAATATCAAGGAATGCGCGCTGAATTGTCAGGAAAATTATTTTTTCAGATTCGATAGCCGCGAGTACCTTGGCGGTGACTACAGACCCTATTATGATATCGAACCCAAGCTAAGGGCCATTGGTATTACACGGAAAGATAAAGTGGTAAGCGCATTCGACAATTCATACTGTAGCAGCTTGTACTTTATGAATCAGCCAGGATTCACAGTGGAGGAGGTTTACCAAAGAGACACTATCATGAAGGCCATGAAGGCTCCGAGTGTAAAGTACCTGGTTACAAATGATTCAGCAAAGTTTAACCACATATATCTGAAGGACCTCGCAAACAAAATTGTGTTAACACACAGGGGTTTGATTGTCTATAAAATAAGATAAGTGGACCTCATTGAAAGAAACCATCGACATAGTTTTACCCTGTTACAACCCCGGAGACACCTGGCACACTGAACTCACAAGCTTTAACAAGCACATAAAAGACCAATACCACATTAATTATATCCTCGTAAACGACGGATCGGCACCGAATAGAATAACCGAAAGAATAGAACAACTCAGGGGGGATGGCATTTCACTGAAATACATAGTTTATTCCAAAAACCGAGGCAAAGGTTATGCGCTCAGGCAGGGTGTAATGGTTGCTGAAAGTAAATTTGTGATCTATACCGATGTGGATTTCCCTTTTACAAATGAGAGCGTCCGCAGTTTGGCCGAAAAGCTTGTAAAAAGTGGATGCGACGTAGTGGCTGGCTACCGCGATGAGAATTATTACCTCAAAAGCATGTCTGCATATCGAAAATTTTTATCAAGAGCTTTTCGCACCTTCTTAAAACGTATACTAAGATTGCCTGTTACCGATACACAATGCGGCCTCAAGGGGTTCAACAGAAATGGCAGAAAAAAATTTCTTGAAACAACAATTAACAGGTATTTATTTGATTTCGAATTTATTTACGCCTCGGTAAAAGATCCGGCCATTAACCTGGTGACCATTCCGGTAAAGTTAAAAGAAGGAATTGTATTCAGTAAAATGAAATTGAAAATTCTCATGCAGGAGATTTTTAACCTGGGTTACGTGCTGATATTTAAAAAGATCCGATAAAAAACCAGCTTTATTTAAGCGCTTATTTCTCTGGGTAGTTGTTGAAAAGGTTTATGTCACCGGATTTCATTTTAATATTGACGCCTGATGGTTTCAGCAAAAAATTTGACACCCGGTATTTTTCCTTCATGGGCCCGTGTAGCATAAATTCATAGCGAGAGTGGCCGTCGAGTTTTATCTTTTCTTCAAATACAATAAAATCTTTATAAATTCCACTGGTGGATCGCACGGAAGTGAAATACTCCCATACATCTTCGTGGCTGTTCTTTTTAATTACGATGAGGTTGTTGTGAATAAACCTGAATTTTTTTTCTTTCAGGTAGTAATGAAAACTCACCGTATAATTCCCTGCCTCCGCGGCGGCGGAGTCCAGTATCGCGATCGTCTCGTAGCCACCAATTTCTGAATCGACGAACGGTTTTCTTTTTTCTGTGCCAATGAAAAGAACATTTTTTTGCGTTTCCTGTGGCTTCTCACCCAATGATACAAAGCTACTCAGTTCTTTTTCGGAAATTCTGAAATCATTTTTTGAAGCGCTGTAGAATGTTTGTTCGCCCAGTTGTGAGACTTTTTGAAGGTTTTTTAGTACGCGGCTTTCATCTTCTTTTAAGGTTGCTCCTGTGTTGATCACCAAAAATGGGGCATCTGTGATAAGTGACAGGATCTGGCGTAGCTTTTTATAAGGATTGAGTATTTCAAGCGCAGTTTCAGTTTCATCGAGCGAAGTACGTGATAACATCACGCTTAAGACCGGCAGACCGGTATGAAAGGAGTACATCATTGCGGGAGCAACCGACAGATCGCCATTCCTTTGGTAAACTTCACTGCCAATATGGAAAACAGGCAGGGGCAAGATGGCCTGGTAATTTTTTTCTTTTACGCTTTCGATTACGGCCAGCTCGGCGCCGCTTAATTTATTTTCATTGAAAACATTTCTCGACTTAAAAGTATTGGTAGTCATGTATGTAAGCAGGTAATGCGCCTCGAGTAGGTTAAATAAAAAAAATAAGATGCCTAGCACCGGCAAAATGATCTTCTGTGCTGTAAACGAAAAAGTCCTTGTGAAGTTGGCAAACTGGGTGATCAGAAATACAGGTAGCAAAAAATAGAAATACCAGGCAAACCTCCCAAAGGCTCTGAATTGATTGAGGGTTTCTATTTCAATATCAAAAAAAGCGAGCAGACTGATGTGTCCGCCAAATGAAATAAACAGGAAAACAACTGAAGCTGCAAAAATGGCTGTGATCTCAGTGCGCATTTTGATCCTCATCAGATAAAACGGCAGCATCAGAACCGTGCAGATGAGAAAGAAAAGAGAAAAAATGCCGATGTAAGACAAGGCTTCCCACTCTACATGTTCGGCTTTTATGAACCTTTTCAGGAAATGCGTGAAGGGACCGAAAGAAGGTGTGAACACGCTTTCGGCGTTGGCCGCTGCACCCATAATATCAACGCCATAAGGTTCGTCGGGCCGGTTAATGTGGTTATCGGTGAGCATCATAAAGACCTTAAAAAGGAGTATCGGCAATACACCTATGGCGAGAAGATTAAGGGTTTTTTTTAAGTTAGGCCTGTTGCTTTTATAGTTCATCAGACTGTTGAGTATGATTGAAACGAAACAAAATAACGACAATCCCAGACCGAAATAGGGGTGAACTAAAAACAACAGCGAGTTGTATAATACCAGCGCCAGTAAGTTTCTGTTTGACGTGGTTTTAATGTATTTTAATAAAAGCAAAATGCCAATTGGAATAATACAGCCGTAAGCAAGGGCAAAGTGACCTCCCAGCCTGTGTATTTGTGGCGAAAGCACCGCAATGGCAAGAGAGGCAAAAAACGCGGTGAATTTATTTTGTTTCAGGATCAGGAAGATCTTGTTAATGATTAGCGGGGTGATGATAAACGAAAGTAAAATGAGCCCGTGCATTATGCCTATAAGATAAGGATGCGTAAAAGGCAAGGCTTTTAATGTTACGGCTAGCAGCGGCTGACAGTCCGTGTAAACAATGTGTTCTCCAAATGGAAAATTCAGTCCCGAAAAATTAAGCAGCTCTTTATCGTTTTTGATGTGGTAAACGAAAGTGTAGTAGTTTTTTAACGAATCCCCTTCTATATTAAACAGAACCGTGTTGAGGTTCAGGATCAGGTGATGATAATAAAAAAAATAGATGCCAAAACTCAGAACGAGCAGGAGCAGAGAGGTGCCGTTTTCTTTGCTTAAAATTCTGGTTTTCACTATCTGCAAATCTAAACAATATTTGATGTTAATTTGATTTTTCAGCTCAATGCCTCAAAGTTTGGAACAGTCTGCTGTCTTTTTATCCACAGGTGGATTTGGCCATTTATTCAGTATTATAGGAGTTTTGCGAAGTTTTATTTTTGATTCTTCAGATTAATATTTATATTTTTAGCAGTGTTATAACCCTGAGTGAGTAATGAAATTCAACTATTCTAAATTTTTACCCGACGAAAGAACAATTAAAAAACCAGGGATCCTCGTTATAATCTTCGCGGTATTGTTTGCTTTTTGGTATATTGATTTATGGAGGCCCTACAATGCGGCAAAAGGGGGAAACAACTTTGTATGGGATGTTTTTGGTTATTACAGTTACCTGCCGGCTACCTTTTGTAACCAGGGCAGTTATGAGTTTGAAAACGGTTTGTCAGATCACAATCCCACTGGCCCACTCAAGACCCACCTTCCAAAATACACTTATGGTATGGCGGCTATGTATTCTCCATTTTTCGCCCTGGGTTATAAGATAGCCTATAACTCAAAAGAGTCGCTCGACGGATTTTCGGAGCCCTTTGCCACCTGCATCAAATGGGGCTCTATTTTTTACATCCTGCTTGGTATGGTTTTTCTCAGGAAATTTCTTTTATTTTATTTTAATGAAGTAGTGGTGGGGCTTGTTTTATTTGCTTCTCTTTTTGGAAGTGTATTGTTTATGTACACCTACGTGCAAAGTGAGATGACGCATGGGTACCTGTTTTTTTTATTTTCGGTTTTTCTGTACCTCACTCATCTTTGGCACCTGCAACAAAAATTTAAGTATACCCTGCTAATTGGCCTGGTAATAGGCATGATTTCTTTGATCAGGCCTACCGAAGTGTTTATTTTTTTATTTTTTATTTTCTGGAACGTAAGGCGCCTGGACGATCTCAGGCCGAAACTGGATCTTTTTTTAAAGAACTATATTCACATGATTCTCATTTTTATGATTTCAGTATTGATATGGCTGCCGCAACTGATGTTCTATAAAACCCACACCGGCAGTTACTTTTATTTTCCGTACGAAAACGAAGGTTTTTTCTGGAGTGACCCGCAGGTGATGAATATTTTGTTTAGCTACAGAAAGGGATGGATTACCTATACACCGCTTGTGATCCTCGCTTTTGGCGGTTTTTTCTTTGTGAAAAAAGATTTTCCTGTTTCTAAATGGACTTTTTTTCTGGTAACGGTGCTCATCGTGTATGTTTTGAGTTGTTGGTGGGACTGGGGCTATGGCGGTTGTTTCGGTGCGCGGGAGTTTTGTCAGCACATTGTATACTTAGCCATACCCATGGCCGCGTTAATTGATTTTGCGTTTTATTCGCCTAAAAAATTTCCTTTAAAGGGTTTACTCAGCCTGGCGGTGGTTGTTTTTATTTTTTCCTGCGTGTGTCTCAACATCGGTCAAACATACCAGTACCAGATCATGGGAAGAATTCATTATGCGGGCATGTCTGAAGAAATTTACTGGAATATTTTCAGAACCTATCAGTACGACGACAAGTTCAATAATAATTATTCGAAAATGGTGAAGGAACCAGATTTTTCGAGGTTGCGAGAAGGTAAAGACAGAGACAGGTAAACCAGTTATCAGGCCGAGACAATGCTTTCGAATAAATAGCGGCCGTCTTCGTTAAACAGTTCTTTATCTGCCGCTCTTTCAGGGTGCGGCATCATGCCAAATACATTTTTGTTTTTGTTGCAAATGCCGGCAATGTTTTGAATGGTACCATTTGGGTTTGACACTTCACTGGTATTTCCTGTTTCGTCGCAAAATCTGAAAAGGATTTGTTTATTTTCGTTGAGGCTTTTCAGTGTTGCTTCATCTGCGAAGTAATTGCCCTCACCATGCGCAATGGGAATCTTCAGGGCTTTGTTGGCCGGTACCTTTGAGGTCACAACCGATTGGTCGTGCTCTGATCTGATGTAAGTGTTTTTACAGATAAATTTTCTGCTGGTGTTGTGTAATAAAGCACCTGGCAATAATCCAGCTTCGCATAAAATCTGAAATCCATTGCATACACCAAAAACAAAACCGCCGTTGTTGGCGTGTTTTATCACACTTTGCATAATGGGAGAAAATTTGGCAATGGCACCGCTGCGAAGATAATCGCCATAAGAAAATCCTCCGGGTAAAACAATGTGCGTGCAGCCCTCAAGGTCGGTGTTTTTATGCCAGAGTTTAACAGTATTCTGTTTCATGATGTTTTTTAAAACATAAACCATGTCCTCATCGCAATTAGACCCGGGAAAAACAACTACGCCAAATTTCATATTTACTATTTCTAAGCTGCAAAATTATCAAAAATCAATTGAAGATGAGTCCTTTTTATTTAAAATAAGTTTCAAAAAAAAGCTTTACCCATGGGGTAAAGCTTTTCAGATAAAATGTCAAGTAGTTTTAATTACCTGAGCAGGGTAACGTATCCTAATTTATTGTAAATTTTGCCTTCAAGGT
>JAUKPQ010025955.1:0-44292 GCA_032273045.1 Chloridella minuta
TTCATACCAGCGTGTAAATGTAATATTGCATTTGGGCATATGTGACATCATTTGTGAAACCTTGTATTCCTTAGTGTCTCTTATTTATACACGAAGACTTATTCTTCGTCAACCTTAATTTTCTTACCCCACGAAATAAAATTCCAAACTCTTTCGTGTGACCAGTAAATCATAGTGTTGAATATAGCAGCAAGTCCTGCCACTGTCAACCCCGCTTGCCAACTTCCTGTTACCAAGTAGGTATATGTAAAGTTGACTACTGTTAATATTATACGCCAAGATATAATCTTAGCAACTGTTCTCCAGTGAGTTTCAACAAAAATATTCTGCATAATACAATTTATGCCGCTTTATATTTGTTACCTGCAAGAATGGTAAAAGTCAACTTGTCGTCAACTTCCTTGTAGAAGTTTGGACACAACTGGTGAAAGTCTGCATCTGGAATCTGATCATAGCCCTTGCGTTGCTTGGCACGTTTTAGCGTAACCAAGTCATTGCTCATGATGTGTTCCTTTAGTTGAAGTGCCTTGCCTCTTGCCCCCCAAAAAACAAACACAGGCTTATCCCAAACAAATGAAGCAGTGATGGCTCCGTCACCCACATAGAAGTAACCCCAGACCTTGTCAGATCCTTTTGTGTTACACCATGAGGTATAAAGTATATGGATATTGTCCATTGCCTACTCCTTGACTGTTGACATCAATTCATGCAGCAACTCATGCTGGACCAAGAAGACGTGAGCCTTGATGGCTTCCTCTTTGTTCTCAAACTGCCCAACTACATTGCTGGAGCCATTCTTTTCAAAGACACAGGTCTCGAAAGGATAACTTCCTGAATAAAACTGCCGGGGCAACTCAACAGTACTGATCTCGGTGCCATTGGGCAAAACAGTCAGCACCTGCCAATTGGGTTTAGTCATGTCGATAACCTCACTTGATGGTTTTAGTGTAGATGAGCAAGAACGCAAGCCCGATGGCAAAGTAGAAGTTAGTACCGATGCCAACGAGGATAGTGCCTGCTACGAGAAAGAACAGTTGAACAGCGATCTCAGCGAGCACGTCTTTGAAGTTGGGTTTCATTTGCTTGCTCCTCATTGCTTATGATTACATAATAGCACATGTATCCGAACTGTCAACCCAGCTTTGGATGAAAACCTCACCTACATCCAAACTGATGTAATCTTCACCCTGCATACCTTGCTCACTGTAATCGATCCTGCCAGGCAAGGATTGGTTTTCCAATGCATCACGCAGTTCGTCCAAGAACTGCTCGTCGGTATAGATCAAGCCATCACGTTCAATGTTCCAAGTTGCAGTGTCAAAGTAGACACGCAACTCACCAAAGGTCCGTTCTACATTGACCGTGATCAGTTCCAACCCAGTGACTGTAACTGGTTTACTGACTTCGCTCCACAAGCCATCACCAGCAGTATGGAGAATGTGATTGAACTGTTTCATGTTTGTCTCCTATCAAACGAAATCGTAGGCGTATTCGCCGTGCGTGACCTTGCTAATCTGAACATGTCCAAGTTGGCAATATTCAGTCAGTTTATGGAAAACGCTTCGTGCGTTGTCCTCGGTCACATGGAGGAACAGCGTTCCGTTGAAAAACTCTGCTGAGAATTCGTTGCTGGGGACTGCATCTTGCACAAGACGCATGACCATGTTTTCGAAAGTTTTCATGTCCATCTCCTCATTCCCTATAATACATAATAGCACAGGCGCCCCACTCGTCAACCTATTTTGGTGAGCCTGTTGACGCATCCAACCAAATATTCTGCTGAGGTCTTGTCGACCAATGCTACCGAAAGCAGTGTATCAACGGAAACTTTGGTCTGACGGCTGAGGTGCTCCAAAAGACAGATCAGATCATAGCCCTGTTCTACAGTGAGGTAGCGGTCTACGAATTGCGAAACTTTGGACATTGCGTTGCTCCTCATTCCCTATAATACATAATAGCATGGAACAGGTATCTGTCAACCCTTTTTGGTGTGCTTTTCTTTGCGGGTATAGGCACCTTTGCCCTTAACTGCTTTCAAAACCCGCTTGCGAAACAAGGGGTTAGCGAGTGCTTTTGCGTATGGATTCTTGCTCATTTTCAACCCCTTTCTCGTCAACATAGTGCTACTATATACCCAAATTGGGCTGCGTCAACCTTAGATTTGTAACAAAATGTTACAAATAATTACTGAATTTGTTACAATTTTCCTGGTATTTTGGTGTCTTTTTGGGTTGACGATATGGGTATAGGTGCTATTATGTATTATAGGGAATGAGGAGTTGGACATGGCTACTGTGAGAATGACCCAGGAAACTTTGAACAGCGAATACCGCGTTTCCCCGCATGAATTTCAAAAGATCCGTGTTCAGCAGATGCTGGAAAAGGGTTGGAATGTTAGCAAAGTTGTAACATACAATAACCTTGCGTTAGTGTTTGTCCACACCCCGGGCGCTGTGGCAGTTGTCTATCCCAATGGACTTTTGGTTCGTAACAAAGCGGGTAAGAAAATCTCTGCTTCATGGGCTGATGCTGCCAAGTATGCTTCTGCTACTGTGCCTACTCCGGGGCTTGTGATCGCCTAATTAGGTTGACGCTTTGGGTGCCTGTGCTATTATGTATTATAGGAACTGAGGAGAGCACTAATGCTTTACAATGACAGCAACATTAGCGACCCCAGAGTTGGCGGTGTGCGTATTGGTGATCGTGTGCGTTGGACCAGTGCTGCTGGTGTGCTGCGTGGTGAAGTTGTTAATATGTGCTTGGCGCTTAACAGTGCTGGCACCTTAGTCCCGTGGGTTGATATTAAGTACACTAACTTTCGTGGTCTTTTAAAGACTATTCGACTCTGCGGCAGCGATGACCATCTTAAGATGCTCCGCTTCCGTGTTAACTTCCGTGATAATTTCCGTAACAATGAGGTGGCGTAATGACTAAGAAGCATTTCATAGCCCTCGCTAAACACATCCGCATGATCTTGGACCCCCATGCGCGGCTTAATGCTGCGGTGGCTGTGGCAGCGGCTTGTCAAGAAGCCAATCCCAAGTTTGACTACGAACGCTTTTATGAGGCTTGCGGCGTGCAGGCCTGAGGAGGTTGCATGGGTGTAAGCGCACGAAGAGGGATGAGCAGACATTATTTCGATGTCGATCCCAAAGCATATGATTACACTGGCATGGTCATCGAGATTATCTACGATGGCTACACCAGTTGGGTCACACAGGTGCTGATCGTACTGTAGGAGGGTGTGATGGAATACGCCAAGACCGATATGTGCCGCACTATTGAAAAATATGCTAAACGCAAAGGATTTCCCGAGATCCGCTGCTATGTCGTTACCCAAGAGGATGGTGTTAAAGAGTATGCCATCTGCGATGATACAGAATGGCTCTATGGTAGTCATAGCGCAGAGTCTATCGCAGTCCATATTGACATGATGAAACTGGCTAAGAAGCAGACTTGACAATCCACTGTAATGTGCTATTATGTATTATAAACACTAGCAGAAGAGGCAAACACAATGTCAAAAGTTGCTCAGTTTTTAGGTAAGCATCCCACTGTTGATGGCTACACGCTCATCTGTGTATTGGACGAGATCAGCCGCAGGGTCCATGTTAGTGCTGATACGCTACTGAGCGTGGCACTTGTTGATTCAAAGGCTGCTGACTACCTCATCCGCACCGTTGCTAAACTCGAACCCAAGGCTAACTGATATGGCTAAGGCAAAGTGGAAGACAGCCAAGTGATGGACGAAGCAACCTATAGAGTCCTCTTAGAATGTGTGGATCTGATCTTTGATTCTACTGAAGGACCCGCCGCAACCGTCCTTACCAAACTAGTCGATCTGATCGTTGCGTATGAGGACGAACACTATCCTATTGGTGAGGACGACTGAGATGTTCACTGTTACCTACTCCTATTACGGCACTTACCAGCACGAGAAGTCATTCGCTAGTGAGACTGCCGCCAAGAAGTTCTTCTGGTTCATACAGAAGAAGACGGGTGTGACTAAGGTGGAATATAGGGCTAGTTGACAAGCCACGTAGATGTGCTATTATAAAGCATAAGATGAGACGCAGGAGCCTGTAATGATACGTTTTGAACAAGATCCTCGTGGCGCTATAGAAGAGATCATCCGCGAAGATATCCGCATTGATATGTATGAAGGTGTCTATGGTGTGGATCGTGCTGCTGATGCTATCATGGTCTATGTTGATCAGTTGAAGTATGAGATCGAACTCCTCAAGGCTAAGTTGGAGGCTAAGTGATGCTATATGTCCTGATCGTCGTGACCAATGCCTACAATGGCGTCACAGTCAGCCAACACGATTACAGGGGTAAGGATGCCTGTGAGGTTGCTGCTATCGTCGTCCAACAGATGGCCAAAGATGTCAAGGGTTGGACTAGTTCTAACATCGAGACCCGTTGCGTTATAAAATAATTCAATTGACAACGGCTATATAGGCTGTATGCTAATCATATAGGAGATCCGCTATGGCTGAAGCAAAAGCAAAACCCACTGCCAAAAAGTCCTTGCTTAAGGGCGCACCAAAGAAGAAGACTGCCACTCGCACTCCTCGCTTCTTGGATGAGAAGTACACTGGTCCTGAGCCCAAGTGGACAGGTTGCGAGTCTTGGACTGAAGAGAAAATTCATAATGAGTGGTGGCGTGGCATTCACTATTACAACTACCACAATAGTTGCGGCGATCTTGTAAAGTATGTCAGCCAGTATGGCACAGGCAAGTGCAATTGGACCAAGCAGGACGTGCAGGCATTCAACGAAGTTGAAGAATGGCGTGTGGGCTTTACACTAGGTAAAGTCTGTAAGATGCTGATGATGGGTGCTCCTCTGCGTCCAGATACTAAGGAATGGGTTGACGCAGAGTTTGCAAAGATTCTAACTCTTGGACATGGGCGACTGGCTGCTAAGAAAGCAGCAGACAAAGGCAACGTCGTTAAACTGACGATCCAAGATCGTATGCGTGAGAAGTTCCATGACATTATCGGCGAGATTGAAGAGTGGTATGACAATTGGGATCAAGGCAAGGAAGTGCCTGATATGGTCAAGTGGATGCGCGATACAAATGTTCCACAGCAGTTCGTCAATCAGATCGCTGAAGTGTTCACTCCTCGTATGGAAGAACTTCTTGCTGCTAAGAGCAAGTCAGCAGACGAACAGTTGAAGGAAGGTTATCGTCATGTTGACAAAGCCAGACTTAAGCATCTCACTGCGTTTTATGAGCAGTTGACTAATGCTCTTGAGACTTATGGTGCTGTTAAAAAGGCAGTTCGCAAGGCCCGTGTTAAGAAGGCTCCCAGTAAGGAGAAGATGGTCAGTAAGGTCAAGTACTGTGTACAGAACACAGAACTTAATCTTGTTAGCATTAATCCTGTAGACATTATGGGTGCTAAGGAGTTGTGGGTCTACAACATCAAGACACGCAAGATGGGCAAGTATGTTGCTGCCGCAGATGCTGGTCAGTTGGGAATCAAAGGCAGTGCAATCCTTGGCTTTGATGAGAAGCAGAGTGTTGCTAAGACACTTCGTAAGCCACAGGAACAACTTAAGCAATTTGCCAACAGTGGCAAGGTAGCGTTGCGTACATTCATTGAGGATATTAAGGCAGTGCCTGTAAACCTTAATGGACGTTTAAGTGCAGATTGGGTACTGCTAAAAACTTCTAAGTAAATATCAAAGGTCATCGCACTAAATAATATGCGATGACCACTTTAGCAGAAGCCAAAACTGAAATTTTTGATTACACTCGTTTTATGTTGGGTGAAGGACTAGTTGATGTAGAACTAGATCCTATTCATTATGAAACTGCATTAAAAGCAGCACTACAGCGTTATCGTCAGCGTAGTAGCAATTCAGTTGAAGAGAGTTACAGTTATCTCGAACTTCAAAAAGATACCAATGTTTATACTCTTCCTAAGGAAGTTATTACAGTTCGTAACTGCTATAAAAGAAACATTGGTGCTAACAGCGGCACATCAAGTCAGTACGAACCATTTGAAGCAGGCTTCGTTAACTTCTACATGATTCAAAGTGGTCGTGTAGGAGGTCTTGCCACTTATTCGTTCTACAGCATGTTCCTTAAAGAAGCAGCCAAGATGTTTGGTGGCTTCTTAAACTATCAATTCAATACTGTTACCAAGCAGTTGACTATCATGCGTCGTCCCCGTGCTGACAAAGAAACTATTCTTCTTTGGACTGAAAACTACAAACCAGACCTTACTATTTTGACTGACACATATAGTCAGCCATGGATACGTGAATACACTTATGCTCTTTGTATGAGAGCATTGGGTCAAGGCAGAGGCAAGTTCAGTACTATTGTTGGACCACAAGGTGGCACACAACTCAACGGTACACAACTACTTCAAGACAGCCAAGCACTCATTGATAAACTAGAACTTGAAATTACACAGTTTATGACTGGCGAAACTCCAGCATGGTTTGTTATTGGCTAATTAACTTTTTTCTGTTATACTATCTATATGATCGTAGGAATTATTGGACTTATCGCCTCGGGCAAGAGCACTATTGCCAACATCCTTGTGGAAGATTATGGCTTTATTAAAGTATCATTCGCTGATACTCTTAAAGACGCTGTGGCGGCTATATTTGGTTGGCCTAGACAACTCCTGCAAGGCGATACAGAAGAAAGCCGTCAGTGGCGAGAACAAGTAGACGACTATTGGTCTAATGTCATGGGACATCCAGTAACTCCTCGGTGGGTATTACAGCATATTGGCACGGATGTCATGCGTAATCACTTTCATAAGAATATATGGGTTCATAGTCTTATGAAAAAACTAACCGATCCTAATAAGAATTATGTTATCAGTGATGTTAGATTCTGTAATGAAGTTGACGTTATACTTGCTCAACATGGTGAAATTTGGGAAGTGCAACGTCCTCCAATGCCCAATTGGTATGGAGAAAAGTTTGATGACTACGAAGATTTAAAGCGTCATATGGAGTTATATCACCCTAATGTACACGCCAGTGAATGGGATTGGCGGTTAACAAAACGTAATCAAATTATTAGAAATAATAGTACATTGGATGATTTAAAGACAAAGGTTGCTGCTATAATATCCCAATAGAACCCTCTCTAAAGCCCTGGTTTTATCTGTATCCGCTAAATATTGATAACCTACTAAAGGATATCATGATATGGCAAACAGTTTAGTTTCACCAGGTGTGCAGGTTACAGTAATCGATGAGAGCAATTACGCTCCAACTGCTGTCGGCACAGTCCCATTTATTTTAATGGCGACAGCCCAAGATAAGACAAATGCTTCGGGCACGTTAGCCACTGGCACAACAATGGAAAATGCTGGTAAAGTTTACAATGTAAGTGATCAGCGTGATCTAGTTAACAAGTTTGGCCTCCCAATCTTCCCAACAGATGCTAGCGGAGCAAGAAAGTATGGCGACGAACTATGCGAATATGGTTTGTATGCTGCTCACCATGTGCTGAGTACTATTAATAGTGCATATGTAATGCGTGCTGATGTTGACATGAATCAACTTGAAGCCAGTGAAACTCGTCCATTTACAAGTGCAAATGGTGGTACACTATGGCTAGATAGTGCTATTACTTCATGGGGTGTATTCCAATGGGATTCATATAACCAGAAGTTCCTACAGAAGAAACCATCATTTATCTACACTGCCACTCATGTAAACAATTTAGGTGTTCCAAATAGAGCATGGGGAAACATCGGTGATTACACTGTAGTAGGTTATGAAAATAACGCCAATCCTTTATATTACAAGAATTATGATAACCAATGGGTATTAGTAGGTAGTGAAGATTGGCAGCAAACTGTTCCAACAATTACTTCAGCAAATACTATTGATGTTGGAGTTAATCCTATTGTTCCAGGTCATGCAATTGTTATTAATACTATTACTGTTACAGCAAGCGGAGCAACTCAAGCAAGTCTAAAAGCTGACATTAATCTTGCTGCCATTGATGGTGTAACTGCTGATATTGTTGACAACAAACTATGCTTGTTTGCGTATATCAGTGCTGACGGATCAACAGGTGCAGCCAGCGACGGCGCAACAATTGATGGTAAAATTGATATTGCCAACGTAGGTGGCGGAACTATTCTTACACTATTGGGAATTGATGCAACTAATCCTTACAATTGTCCTGCGGTACAGTTTAGTAAGCACAGCAACATCCCAGCATGGAAGTCAATTAACGCCAATCCAAGACCAAATGGTAGTGTTTGGGTTAAGACAACTAACTTCAATTATGGTGCAAACATTGCAACATATCGTCGTAACTCAGTAACTGATGCATGGGACTTGGTACCAAGTCTTGTTTATGCAACTGACCAAGATGCAAATGCTGGATTAGATCCTACTAAGGGTGGTTTAGGAATTGCAAAAAATTCTCTATACACACAGTATGATGTTAACGGCGATGGCACAGTAACATATAAGATCCTACAGCGTTATGCTACTGGTACAACTACAGTTAAAACAACTGCTACTAATCCAACTTTAACTAATACACATAGATTTACAATCAGTGTAAGCCAAGTTGGAACTAATGCATTAACAGTTGCAAAATCTATCACAATTGGTGCTAGCTACAGTATTAATGATGTTGCTAGTGATATTAATTCACAAAATATTTCCAACTTAACTTGTACAATAGATTCCAATGGGTATATGACATTAACTCATACTGCCGGCGGTATTATTGTTCTTAAGGAAACAATAGGTACTCCATTAACTAACATGGGTATTACTACTGATATTGCTAATGTTCGTGATGGTAATAACAGTGATTTGATTGTAAGTAACTGGGTTGTACCAACAAGTCCTGCTGTAATTTCTCAACCAATTGAGCCTGTTGCTATTCCAGATGATAGTACACTATGGTTCTACAGTGGTGTTCTTGAAGCAGACATTATGATTAACGTAAACAATGTTTGGAAAGGTTATCGTAATGTAGATCAAGACTTCCGTGGTTATGATCTAACAGTAACAGATCCAAATGGTCCAATCTTTAGTTACACTAAGCCAACTGTTAACAGCAGCGGCGATGCATTGGTATATGGTGATCTATGGATTGATACTAGTGACTATGATAACTACCCAAAAATGTGGCGTTGGGAATCAGTTGAAAGTGTTGATCAGTGGGTTCAAATTGATACTAGTGATTCAACTACAGAAAATGGCATAGTATTTGCTGATGCTCGTTGGGATGGCGATTCTAACGAACCAGAAGCAACTACATTTGGTGGTAATACTGATATCTTCTTAGATGATATAACTCCAATTACACAGTTGTTAACTAGCGATTGGATTGACTTAGATGCTCCAGATGCAGAACTTTATCCACAAGGTTGCTTGCTATTCAACACACGTCGTAGCAGTAACAATGTGAAGAAGTATGTAAAGAATTACTTCACTCTTGAGAATTTCCCTCAAGTTTCACTACCTTCAACTGTGTCAACTTGGCAGAGTGTAAGTGGTAAGAAGTACAACAATGTACCATTCTTTGGACGTCAAGCACAGCGTAATGTTATTGTAAGCGCACTACAAGCAGCAGTTGATAATAATACTGAAATACGTGAAGAAGGCCGCAACTTTAATGTTCTATTATGCCCTGGTTATCCAGAACTATTAGACAACTTAAAGATGCTTAACGATGATCGTAAGAATACTGGATTTATTATTGGTGAAGTTCCAATGGGACTTTCAACTGATCAAACTGTAGTAGAAAACTACTTAATTGACACTGTGGCATCAGGACTAAACGGCGAAGATGCACTTGTAACAAATGATAGTTATACTGCGGTATTTTATCCAGGTGCCGCAACTGTAAATTCACTTGATGGTGTTGGTTCAATTGTAGTTCCAATGAGTTCATTGATTCTTCGTACAATGATCTTAAGTGATCAACGTAGTGAACTATGGTTTGCTCCTGCTGGTAACCAACGTGGTGTAGTAGATGCAATTGCAATTGGATATGTTGATCGTGCAAACAGAAATGCGTTTGTAAGAACAGGTACTCCACAAGGATTGCGTGATCTACTGTATCAAAACAGAGTAAATCCTGTAACATACTTCCCACAAGTTGGTTATATCAACTACGGCAACCATACACGTCAAGCAGATGCTACTGCACTCGATCGTATCAATGTTGCACGTCTTGTTGCTTACCTACGCAATAGACTTGAAGTAATCATCCGTCCATTGGTGTTTGAACCAAATGACAAGATTACTAGAGATAAGGCAAAGGCAATTTGTGATCAGTTGCTAAATGATGTGTCGGCACGTCGTGGTGTATATGACTTCTTAGTTGTCTGCGATAGAACTAACAATACTAACGCAACAATTGATAGAAATGAATTGCACATTGATATTGCTATTGAACCTGTAAAAGCAGTTGAATTCATCTACATTCCAGTAAGATTGAAGGCAACAGGGCAGATTAAAGCAGGTAACTTAACACCTTCACAGGCAATAGGTTAATAAAATAGAAAGAGGCTCGAAAGAGCCTCTTTTCGTGACTGCGGCCCCAGAAAAAATATGTATCAAAGACTATAAATATTATTAACAGGAGACAACAATGGCAGTTGCATCTTTAACAAAAATGACTGTACCACTCGAAACCGATCAGAGCAGTAATGCTCAAGGCTTGTTGATGCCCAAGCTAAAATATCGTTTTAGAGTTACGTTCTTAAACTTCGGCGTATCAAATCCAGCAACTGAGCTATCAAAGCAGGTTATTGATTTCGCACGTCCGCAATTGAATTTCAACCCAATTACACTTGATGTTTATAACAGCAAAATGTATCTGCAAGGCAAACCAGAGTGGAGCACCACAACAATCAATCTACGTGATGATGTTAATGGCGCTGTAAGTAAATTGGTTGGTGAACAGATCCAGAAGCAATTTGACTTTGCTGAACAGGCAAGTGCTTATGCTGGCATTGATTACAAGTTCCAAACAATCTTCGAAGTGCTTGACGGCGGCAATGGTGCATTAACACCATCTGTGCTTGAAACTTGGGAATTGTATGGTTGCTTTATCAGTGAAGTTAACTACAATAACTTCGACTATAAGGCAAGCGAAGAAGCAACAATTACTTTGACTCTTCGTTATGACAATGCTCTACAAACACCAATCGGCACAGGCGTTGGTACACTGGTTGAACGTCCAATTGGCGGTCGAGCAGCAGTAACAGGTTAAGGTGATTTAAATGGCTACTAGTGGCCAGGGTTTATGGACACCGTTAGGTAGTTCAACAGGCAACGATAGCGTGCGGGATTATAGACATGCCGCACGCATTTTAGGTTCTAACGACTATTCTAGAGCACCTAAAAACAAATTTAATTTCTATGTTAGATTTATTATAAACCCCGGCGCAAGAGCAGAAAATGTAACCACTGCACCTGATTTTGGATCAGAAGTTGGTTACATAGTCAAAAGTGTAGAACTGCCAAAGTTTGAAATAGATATCTCAGAAGAGAATCAGTATAACAAAAAAGTTCTTGTACAAAAACAAATCAAATATAATCCAGTTACTATTAAGTTTCACGACGATAATATAGGTGAACTGAGAAGATTTTGGGATAGTTATTATACCTATTATTTTATGGATGGTAGGTATGTACAAACAGATTATGATTATACTAAAGACGACAAATATAAAGCCCGTGTAGCAAGTCGTTGGGGATATGACACTAAGTCTACTAGTCCTTATTTGAGTGCAATTGAAATTCACAGTATGTATCATGGTCAAGCACAAATGATTACATTACAAAATCCAATCATCTCAAACTTTAGTCATGACACTCACGAATACTCAGATAATACTGGAACTTTAGAAGCAAGTATGAGTATTCGATATACCGGTGTAATATATGGTGATTGGATGGATGCATCGCAAGGATTACCAGGATTTGGTCAAGATGCACCTGAAGCATATGATACTGAGTATAGTGGATTAACTACAGGCGATGG
Source organism: Chloridella minuta (assembly GCA_032273045.1). Classification (NCBI taxonomy): domain Eukaryota; class Xanthophyceae; order Mischococcales; family Pleurochloridaceae; genus Chloridella; species Chloridella minuta. The sequence goes on from JAUKPQ010025955.1 coordinate 12,005, forward strand.
ATTTCAAGTTGATCCAGCAACTGGCGAAATATATGATCCTGCATTTGGTATTCCTGGATCATCGGGCTATAATGTTAACCCCAATCAATTATATCCAAGCCAACTTGCAGCATATAATTATAACCCATCGAGACCAAATTATCTAACCAGTGGGCAATTAAAAGCAGTTGCAAGAAGTGTTAACAGAAACCCAACTAATAGTCCTTATCTTTTTCCTTCTGCTGGTAGTGTTCCAGTTGAATATACAGATTATGGTGCTGTACCAGTTCAAGGTTCTTTTGCATATAGTGATGGATTGCCTGTGTTATCTCCTTTGGAAGTAGCAGCAGTCTATGCAGTAGGTAGTTGGCAACAAAGCATGTATCAAAAAGGATACAGTTCAAATCAAATTGGATCAGCAGACAAATATATTAAAAGTGTTAATCCAACAAATAATACTAACTTACAGCAGTTAGCAGAAACTTATATTAAAAATCCTAACAATCAAACACTAGCACAGTATGGCAAGCCAGTTTTTGGACAGCCTGCTAGTACACCTACAAAAATTAACTTCAATGATCCAACTGCAAGTACACAGCCTGTTTACAACAGTCAAGATTGGCGCAGTGATCTTAATACTTCTGGCTATACTAAAAGTGAAATTAATTCTGCAGAACGATATTTGTCTACTGTAAAAGTTGCTCCTGGTACAGATTTAACAAAAATTGCTTCTGAATATATAAAGTATAGTAAAGGCAAAGGTACCATTGGTACTACTGTAAAAATACCAGAAACAACTACTCAAACAAGCGATCTTAAAGGTCCTACTTTCAATCCCGTTGCGCCAGGCTATAAAGGTTCGGGGGTCAATCCTGAACTTATAGCACAATATAAACCTATCTAATTAAATACAGTATGGCAACTAATTTACCCAACACCTCAAACACAACAACTGCACAGTTCTTTAATGGTTATTATAACCAAGAGGTCACTTATAGTCCTGAAGTATATAATCAAATTTTAAGTTTTTTCTCAGCACGAACAGGGTCAAAGGACGCTGCACAGCAATTAACTCAAACTGTTTTAACTTTAACATACAATAACGGACTAGATCCATTGACTGTTTTAACAGACTTTAATGCTGCTGCTTCAACTAGTGAATTTAAACTGTTACTGTTAACATTTTTTAATACATTAAGAGGGCCAACAAGTAAAATAGGGTTCTCAAATGATATTTTTAAAAATCAATGGGTTGAGAGAAATATTATACCATGAGTTCATATTCTCAGGGAAAGTTTGCAATAAAGAATCCTGCCAAGTATTCAGGTACTAAAACTCCTACGTATCGTAGTAGTTGGGAATGGGCGTTCATGAGTTTTTGTGATAACCACCCCGCAGTTATTCATTGGGCCAGTGAGAGTATTCATATACCTTATAAAAATCCTTTCACAAACAAAAACACAATTTATGTGCCTGATTTCTTTGTGTTATATCAAGATAAGAACGGCAAGCAACACGGCGAACTTGTTGAAATTAAACCCAGTGGCGAAGTTATGGAAACTGTCGGCAAAGGTGCTCGTAATCAAGCAATGGCAGTTTTAAATGCTTATAAATGGCAAGCAGCCCGTGCATGGTGTGCAGCCAATGGTTTAACTTTTAGGATTGTTACTGAACATGATATGTTCCATAATCCTAAAAAAATTAAGAAGTTTAAAACCAAATAAGTATTTGCATGACTAAGAAACTTGAAGAACTGTTTGATTTACCCCAAGTATCTACCGAAGATATATCTAAAGAAGATATTAAAAATGCTTTGACTACAGCAAATACTATTGAAGCGGCTCTTCCAACAGAGCCCGACAATGTAACAGATAATGAATTAGATGAACTTACAACTAAGGCCATGGAAAGTTTTGATAACTTAATGAGTCTCGGGATGAATGTAGAGCCACGTTTTAGCGCACCTATTTTTGACAGTGCAAGTAAAATGTTAGGACATGCTGTTACTGCTAAACTGGGTAAAGCACAAAAGAAACTTAAAGAGACTGAACTTAAGATGCGTCTTATGAAACAGCAGGCTGATGAAGCAAGAAAGAACGGCGAAGAAAGTGGTTCCATTCCTGTACAAGCACACGTTTGGGACAGAAACGAATTGATAAAAAACCTCAAGCAACAATAAATATAGTATAAAGGTATACCGAAATGAGATCTTTTGCAGAGTATCTGACTGAAAGTGCGAAACAATATATGTTCCGTGTTAGACTTGCTTGTGATTGCGATAGCGAATTAATAGCAAAGTTAAAAACAGCATTGGACAAATATGGAGTTGATGATGTAAGTCAACCCAAGCGTTTGCCTATTACACAAAAAGCATACGGCTTCGACCATTTAGAAAATCCTGAAATACATATTGTCGACGTAGTAACAAATTATCCTTGCACACCACAGCAGTTATCTGCTGTTTTCAATGACATTGGTGTTCCTGAAAGTATGCTTATGGTTACAACTCCTAATCAAGAAGTAATTATTAGTCCAGTTGCCAGTGAAGCAGGTGAAGGTAAAGCAATTCTCGATAAAGATTTGCCAAAGTCAACTTATCCTCAAATGTTAGCTGATCTTGAAACTGCTATAGCAACTAAAGAGCAGAAGTATCAGTACACTTATGCTGCTAAGAAAAGTTCAACAGGAAAAACTTCTAACGATATTCCTCAGAATAATACAAGTCCAATCGGTACAAAACAAAATAAAATACCTAACCCATACAAGTTACAAGGAATCTAACCCATGCAAATGATTGATGTAGTACAGAGATTAAGAGAGATTGCTTCACGCAGTCCTGAAGAAATTGGCCGCGCAATTGCCGCTGCTGAAAAGATGAGTGGTCAGCCTGTCACTGAAGAAATGACTGAAAAGCAGAAGAAGTTTTTTGGTGGTGGCAAGAAGGACGACAAGAAAGACGATGACAGTAAAAAGGCTACTAAGGGTGAAAAACCTGATTTTGCAGACATTGACAAGGACGGCGACGAAAAAGAATCAATGAAGAAAGCTGCTAAGGATAAGGAAGACAAGAAGGTTGATGAAGATGTGCAAATCACATTAACTGGCAGTGATGCAGTTCTTGCTGAGATCCTAAAGTTAGCAGGTCAGATTGGTGCTAAGACTTCAGGCGGTCCAGGTCCTGTAACTCCTCCTGCTCCACTTGGCGGTAGTCCACTAGGTGCACCTCCTGCTCCTCCAAAGCCAATGGGAATGCCTTCAAGTGGTCCAATCCCAAGTTTATCATCAATGGTCGGTGATGAGCCAGGAATGGATATGGACATGGAAATTGGTATGGATGGCCCAGGCGATATTGGCGGTATGGAAGATGAAGTATTAGGTGATTCATTTGATGCAACTACTACTCCAAATCCAACTGTTATGGGCATGGATGCTGCTATTCCATCAGGTAATGATTTATCAAAGCCTAAGATGACTGCTCCAAGAGTATCACCTGGTGATAACCCATTCCAGCGTTCAGTATCATTTGATTAATAAGGAATTGTCCCCGTGGATCTTCGCAAATATATTATAGAAGCACAAAGAGCAATTGATGCTCCAGTAACTGGGGACGATTTTGATTTTCAAATTAATGAATCATTGAGTATCGAATGTGAAGTAGTAGAACATACTGACGACACATTCGTTATTGGATTGGATCAAAAAGCCTGGGATATTCTTAAAGAAGCAGATCTAGTTAACGAAGCCGAAACATGTACAGAGTGCGGCATGGGCACAATGTACAATGTTGGCGAAAGCAAGATCCGCTGCGATGAATGTGGTTATTCAATGACTATGGAAGCCGCCCCTGTACATCTTGTAAGAGCAAGAGAACTTGATCTACATCATGACATGGGCGATGGCTATTGGATTGGCAGTGATCTACATGATGATGGTGACAGTCGTAAAGTAAGTTATTCGCTGTATAAATTAGAAGACCCAGTGGGATTGACTGATCAATTTGCTAATGCTTGGCGTGATGTTGGTCATATCAACGTAACTTCTTACAGTCCTAAGAAAGAAGACATATTAGCAGGTGCTGCCAAGTTAAAAATTAATGACATGGCAAAGAAAGCAACACCTGAGAGTTTATTCACTGAAGCAGAATATCAAGGTCGTAGTGTTACACTTGGTAAACCTTCAGCGGGCGATGTAAAGAAGTATAAAGTGTATGTACGTGATCCTAAGACTGGCAACACAAAGAAAGTAAACTTCGGCGACAAGAAGATGAGTATTAAACGTGACAATCCAGCACGTCGCAAAAACTTCCGAGCCAGACATAATTGCTCTGATAAGAAAGATCGTACTAGTGCTGGATATTGGAGTTGCCGTATGTGGAGCAATAAGCCAGTTAGTAAAATCCTAAAGGGAAAATAATGAGACTCGTTGAATTTTCTAAAGGGTTAGAAAATCTACAAGATCCAAATGACCCACATAGCGGCAGCGCAGGCAAATCTGCTGATTTACATGCTGACCATAAATCAGCAATGAACCCAAGTATGTGCTTTGTTGATATGGATCCTGGTTATGAATATTATCGCTTCATGATGCAGGCAGCAGCAAGCCCAAATGATATTCCTGTAGCAGCATCATTAAACAGTGCTCCTTTTAGTATGCCGTTCAGTAAAGAAGATGCAGACATGTTACATCATGCATTGAAGAGAATGGGCAAGAAGGTCAAGCATATCTCTCCAGGTAAAAGTTCTGATCCAAAAGGAACACACAGTAAGAGTCCTGTGGCTGTTATTAAAAAGAACAAGTACGGAGTTTAATGTGAGACTGTCAGAGATCATCAGTGAAGCAAAAGTTACCAAACTCCGTAAGGGCGTCAAGAATGCCCAGCGTTCAGTTGAGACAGTAAGAGACCCTGACGGCATTGATAGATTTTATCATCTAAATCGTATGATGATGGCAATGGCTGTTGCTGATGGTAGCAATACAAAAGCAGTAGATGTTCCTATCTCAACTTGGGCAGAGAAAAATAACACTGCTCATCCTTATACAGACGAAGAGCATAATATGGTTCATGCTGCTTTGAACACTATACCAAGTAAACATAGTGCTATAAGCAAGCGTAGCCCATCAAAAGAACTGCCCAGCGTTAATAAAGCAAGTCCTGTACCTCACAATAGTGGAAAAAATAACAAAAGACGTTCATGAAACAGTATCGAATAACAACTGACAATTATGTTCCAGATGCTGCTTGTACACTAAGTCCCGATGATCCAATACATGATATGATTGCTGCTCAGTATATGGGCGGGCTTAATGCTGCTACACGCATTAATGAACGTAAAGCACAAGCAGTAGCCGATGCAGAAGCAGCAAAAGAACCACTGATGAAATATGCTCAAGAGTATGGCATTAGACCTGGTACACCTGCTTGGTATGCGTTACATGGCACAACAAGCAATAGAAGACGTTAAATACATTGCTATGAAGATTTACGAAATAACTGAACGAGTTAATCCTGAATCTGTTAAACCAGATTTCAAAGTTCGTTATGATATTAACGACCGATTCTTTCTGACTGGCGAAGGTAAAGAAGACGGAACTGGATTAATAGTTTACGCTTATGATAAAGAGCGCGGTTCTGAATCATTCAATAACATAGGTATGGCTAGGTTTATTATTCATAATAAAAAAGCACCTCCTGAAGAACAACATATGGAAGTAAGCATGACTTATGTTGCACCCGAATACAAACGTATGGGTATTGCAAGTGCAATGTACAATTTAGCAAGAAAATATGGCAATGATATAATGCCCAGCGCATCGCAATCTAAAGATGCTCAAGCATTTTGGGCAGCAGGGGCCGGATTAGGCAAAGATGCTAAGTTGCCAAATCTTACTCCAAAGTCAGAGCCTAAGATAGAACCATTAAAAAAGAAAACTTGGTTAGATAAAGTTAAAGGTGCATTTGCATGAGAGCAAAAGAGTTTATCACTGAACAACATAGAGAAGTAAGCGGAGAGCATTATTTCCCAATGCCTTTACCTTCTACTCAAGTAGTCCCGGCTGCTGACAGATATTATCATATGTATAGATTTGGTGTTGCGATGTCTCGTGCTCCAGACGAAAACGATACAATGAAACCAATGACGCCAGTTGCTAACCATTTAACTCTTGCTCCATATAGTTCAGAAGAACAAGCAATAATTGATAAAGCAAGTAAACTAATGGGATATCCAACTCAACAAATTAGTAATAAAGGAACTAAAGAAGAAGATGGCGGCAATGCTATAAGCCCTGTCGCCAAATACGTTCCTACTAAGCGTGGATCAAGTTAAGAAAGGTATCCAACTTGGGTGTCTCATATCGTAAGAATGATTCTTACGCCTTGCACTCAAATGCCAATAATCAGGCTTATATGGTTCCCTAATTGGCTTTTGATAGTCGTCCTTCTTCTTTTGATTACATGGTACACATGCAGCCACACAGTTTTCCCAATTAGTTCTGCCGCCTTTGGCACGTGGAATAACGTGATCAATGGTCAGTTCACTGTGATCCATGGTCTCAGCACAATACTGACACTGAAACAGATCTCTAAGATAGAGATTGCTACGACTAAAACGAACACCACGTTTGAAAGCATGGAAGTCCTTGGTAACAGCCAAAGCAGGTACCTTAAGTGTCATACTTGGACTATGAACTTCCCAGTCATCGTAGTATTCGATGATTTCAATTTTATTCATAAATTGGAGCTTGATTGCTTGCTGCCAATCGATGACACTAAGGGGCAACCAACTGAGCGGCTGCCAGTTAGCATTGAGGATTAATGTTGCTGACATTGTTCATATTTACCAATTGAAAAAACTTGTACTTTCAATTTAACTTAATTGACTATAATTGTCAAGTAAATATCCAGTGATCAACCGTTTCAGAGTCAATATAACTTTACAGTCTGGAATAGTATTTTGGATTGAAATTGAATGTTTGGATTTGCCAGTAGTTGACAGATGGTACAACTCTGCCAAAATAACATATCAAAACAATGCTAAGATAACATCTAATAGAAATCCTTCATTTTTATCAAATCCTCCAATGACTTTGGTTAAAACAAGATATCAAAAGATTATTACAGCAATTGAAACATTGAAAAAGTTAGGAGTAAATTGGCCTGTTAACGAACCCAGTGAGTTTAATTTTACAACTGATTGGTGCAATAGAGTACATAGGTATTTTACAACCATGTCATTTACTCGCAATCGATTAGACTTCAAATCATCAGAAACATTCTCAATTGATACTAATAATCCAATGTACATTAATGCATTGCATACTATTAATAATGAGATACATGAACTTGAAAACTATTGCTTAAGTCCTCAAAAACAACTTTTTTTACAAACACTAAATTTTCTGTCAATTAAGCCTAAAGACTATCAGCCTGAGAGTTATTTTGAGAACTATAGATTCCACAAGTTTGAAATTGACGATTATCAATATCATACGTGGGACAAGTGTGACGTTGTGTTTGAAGATGAAATTTTAGGCAAACATATATTAACATCATTCTTTGACAACGACAATCCAAAAAACATAGACACTGGGGGATATAAGGGATGGTATGGTGGATTTAAAATCTACTCAGACTGTGTTCGACAAGACATTTATAATAGTAAAGAATTTAGTGATTGGTTAACAATGCATAAAGTTGATAAAAAACAAGCAAGGGCAGATTATCCCATTGGCAACATATCACAAACATCGCATGATATCAATGAAATATGTTTACAATGTCAGAACGATAATTTAATAGTGGATGTAAATTTAGAGTTCTTAAACTAAATATTTTTATGAGACGATGGAGTGATTGGAGAGTTGCTACTCTTCACATCTATTACTATATGCCAGACCATAAAATGCTATTACAAGAGTTTTTATGGCAGACAGAAGACCTTGTTCCAGAATTTCCCCGTATACATAAGTTTTTAACACATTGGAAAGTGAATATAGAAGCACCTATCCAATCAGTGAATGTCTCATATACTGATCCGTTTGATAAAACTAGATATATAAACTGTAACCAAATGTTTAACATATGAGCGGCGTAGACGAATTAATTAAAAAACCATACGTGAAGATGGCCTATACCACTGAAGAGATTATTCATCTTCAGAAGTGTGCTGATCCATTAACTGGCCCTATGTATTTTATGGAAAACTTTTTCTATATACAGCATCCATTACGTGGTCGTATTAAGTTTGAAGCATTTGATTATCAAGACGAACTAATCGAAAACTATCATAACAATCGTTTCAGTATTAATATGTTGGGCAGACAGATGGGTAAAACTACTTGTGCTGCTGGATATCTACTTTGGTTTGCTATGTTTATTCCCGACAGCACCATTCTAATTGCTGCTCACAAATACACCGGCGCACAAGAAATCATGCAGCGTATTCGTTATGCTTATGAAAGTGTTCCGGACTTTATCAGATCTGGTGTTACAAGTTATAACAAAGGATCTATTGAATTTGATAATGGATCACGTATTGTAAGTGCTACAACCACTGAAACTACTGGTCGTGGTATGAGTATTTCACTACTATACTGTGACGAGTTTGCCTTCGTTAGACCAACCATTGCTCGTGAATTTTGGACTTCTATTAGTCCTACACTGTCAACAGGCGGTAAAGCAATCGTAACAAGTACCCCAAACAGTGACGAAGATCAATTTGCTACTATTTGGAAACTGGCTAACAATAGATTTGATGAGTATGGCAACGAGACTAAATTGGGCAAAAACGGATTTGCTCCTATTATGTTCCCATGGGACAAACATCCAGAACGTACTCAGGCATGGGCAGATCAAGAACGTGCTAGTATTGGTGAAGATAGATTTAAACGTGAGCATGAATGTAAGTTTATTATCTTTGACGAAACACTTATTTCTCCAAGTAAACTTGCATTAATGGAAGGCATCAATCCAGTTGAAAAGCAAGGGCAGGTACGTTGGTATGAGAAACCTATTGCAGGTCACATTTATGGTGTGGCCCTTGATCCTAGTTTGGGTACTGGCGGCGACCCAGCTGCTATTCAAGTATGGGATCTTACCACAATGAAACAAATAGCAGAGTGGCAACATAATTTAACAATTATTCAACGCCAAGTTGCTATTATGAGTGAGATCTGTAAGTATATCGCAGAAACAACAGAAGATCCTACTAACTTATATTATACTGTTGAGAATAACACCATTGGAGAAGCAGCATTAAATGCCATCTATGATATCGGTGAAGATAAAATCTCAGGGGTATTTCTAAGTGAGCCACAAGGTGGCAGTAGTAATAGACGATATAGAAAAGGGTTCACAACAAATCACCGCAGCAAACTTGCTGCCTGTGCTAAAATGAAGTTGTGGGTAGAACAAGATAAAATGACAGTTAGAAGCAAAAGCCTTGTCACCGAGTTAAAAAACTTTGTTGCCAATGGAAATACCTATAAAGCAAAAATAGGTGAGACAGATGATCTAGTTATGGCAACTATTTTAGTTGTTAGAATAGCAATGATGTTACGTCAATATGATGCTGAACTCAGCGATAACTTAACTGACACATTGGACGAAATTATTGAACCAATGCCCTTTATGATAATTTAACTGCTGTGATTCATTTTAGGGAATGGAGGTTCGCCGTGTTCATTATGATGCTTCCACAATACACGATTACTTAAAATTTCCACCCATAGATCATGCTTTGGATTGTTTAACTCCCAGAAGTTAAATGTCATATGACTTTGAACAGGTCGAATAAAAAATGTTCTTTCTTCTGGTATAATCATAATTTGGCTTGTTGTACGCATCATCTTCTTTTTGTGAGATGTGCGAAGTACATTTAATTGCGGATTATCTACATATGTACCAGCCATGCCATCAATAATATCCTGTGGTTCTTTGGCTTTGTTGACTATCTTATCTGCAATGGCACGACGACTTTCGCTACTAATACGACTGGCTGTTTGATTTTCGTCATTGGGATCGCGCTGATATCCTGCCCAGTCTAGTAGTACTCCATGATTAGTTCTTACAACAAATCTATCTTTTGGTACTTCAACTATTTTGTATTCAAACTCTTCATCGGCATATCCGCCTGGCTTCCAAGCACCTTCTAATAGATAACATGTATCTTGATCAAATATTAAAGTGTTGCCTGTTAGTTTTTGTTTAATTAAACTCATGGCAGCGGCTTTTACATTTGAAAATGCCAATGCTTTTTTAATTTTAATACCATCTTTACTGGGACGACTTGCACGAGTAGTAATTTCTTTTTCGTCGTCTAGTACCATAAGACTGGCGCTTAATATAGCAACTCCACCGCTGTTAAATCCCTCGCAGTATTGTGTTATATCATCCCAAAACAGCATAATTTCTGTTCCGTTTTTTGCAATTCTTTTGAAACTAATCTCAGGAATATAGTTACGATCACGATTTTTAACGCCAATCCATCCTTTACCTGGGAAATATTTGGCTGCAACAACACACATCTATGGGAAAACCTTGTTATGAAGTATTTATAGATTGTGCTTCCAAACTAAATATGTACATGGCAGGCATTGATCAAGCAGCAGACGACTTATTCTTTAAACTACGAAATCGTTTCCCACGAGTAACTATGGGCGATGAAAATAGTGGTGCGACTACTAATCCCCAAGACGCACGTTTCTTTAATTTTGATTATGAAGAAAACGAAGTTAAATTTGGCAATGTGACAGCAAGTCTAATAGACGGGCAAGCACTAAAGGTTTACTTTAGTCAAGACATTACCAAATATATGGATAGTGAAGAGAAACAACATTGGTATAATTTTCTACGTGAGTTAAGAAAGTTTGCCAAAAGTCATATGCTGGGATTGGATGTAAGAGACATTACAAAAGATATTCTAACACATGAGGATTTAAAATTCGTGTCAAATCAACATAAAGAAAAGTCCCAGATAGGCGAAAGCAAAGTCCTATGGGCACGTCGTGGTAAGGTTAGCGAAGGCAACCTAAACAACGTAAAAATTCATGTTGTTCACAGTGAACGTATGATTGAGAATACAAACAACAGATTGTTGAAGGTTGATCGTATCTTCCTTGTTAATGAATCAGGTGAGCGTTTCTTACTACCATTTAACAGTGTTATGGCTGCTAAGGCCATGGCCAATCACGTAAGTCGAGGTGGTACTCCTTACGATAACAGTGGCAGACTTATTAGTGATTCTGTAACAGAAATGACAAATCTACGTCGTTTCGCCAGTGCTACACGTCGCAAGACTTTTGAAAGCGAAGACGCCAACAAGGTCATTGAAGCAGCAAAGGCAATTAAAGAAAGCATTAAGCGTAGTTTGTTCCGTATGGCCAATAACAGTCGCTTTGATGAGAACATGGAAGATCTTGGCAAGATAATGGCTGAACAGGTAGAAGTTGAAGATATTAAGCCAATGTTTGTTCAACAGGTATATAATGAAAACTTAGACAATTGGATGAGCAGCGCCGCTAAGGCTTATAAACAGTATCAGGGGAATATTATGGAAGCACTTAAGGAATCAGCAGGCGCTGTGGCCACTAAGTTGAAAGATCCCAATTGGAAGATGGTCCTTAAGGATGACCCCAGTGAAGATCGTATTATTACAACTAGCAAATATACAGACGGTCGTGCATTACTACGCCGTGTATTAGGAACTGTTGCTGATAGAATTGGCATGGAAGACAGTGAGATCGCTAACTGGGCCAGCCAAATTGGTCAAGATATAGAAGACGGTAAAGCAAGCCGCGAAGACATGCAGATTGCTCTACAACTAGCCAAGCGTTATCAAGAAGACCTTAAGCAAATTATGTCAAATCCAGATGCTGCTAAAGAATTGCGAGTAAGCGCATTTGGTAAACGTAAAGACTTGTATGGCAAGATTAAAGATGAATCAACTGAATTTGAATCATGGGTTGGCGGCGTAGGCGAACAAGAAATTGTTGATGAAAACGACGAAGAATTGATGCAGGATGAAATTACTGCTGATGAAGAAGGTATGGACATGACTGTTGAAGCTGAAGAAGGCAGTGAGACAGCATTGGATCGTGTTAGAGCAAGAGTTGCTAATAGAAACACAACCACTGAAGCCATTCCAGGTACATTTGTTGATCCATCAGATGATGCAAAAAATCAGGCTAATGCAGTATTCCAAAAACAAGCAGACAGTGCTGTTGTTGGAAGAGCAGAAATGGGAATTAAAGATGTTGATGAAGCAGAAGTTGATGAATGCGGCGATGGCAGCATGAGCCCAATGGGCAATGGCATGATGGGCGGCGAAGACGAAGGTAAAATTAACGTAAGCACCAATTCTAGCAGTGACGGCAATAATTCAATCAGCGTTACAGCAGATGGTAAGGCAGCAGAACAACTGGCACAGATTTTAAAGATGGCCGGACTATCATAAGGAAAAATGAAATGAGCGATGCACTTAGATTAATTAAGCAACTTGCTGGTCTACAAGAAATGGATCAGCAGATTACAGAAGCAGAAACAGTTATGATTTATGGGTATAACAGCGGTAACGGTGGTAAGCCAGGCGATCATCCTGCTCGTCCAGTACAACTAAAGCAGTTGAAGATGGGTCAAGGTGGACAGCCTGTGGCTATCGTATATGATCGTGATTCGGGTGGCGATTACGAAGCAACTTGGAATTCACAATTGAATGGCTGGACTATTGATTTCGATTAATTTATAGACTTAGAAAACATATTATATTAAATTAGCAACATGCCTGATAAACATGTTGCTTTTTTATTGACTCTAGATTGGCGACAATGTATAAATAACTATGACGTTGAGAGTAGTTGCTCACAACGATCAGGCAACATAAAGGAAAATTAAAATGGCTTCATTGGCAGAAATTAGAGCAAAACTAGCAGAGATGGAAAACCGCGGTAGCGGTAACAACTCAAACAGCAACAGAGATAACTCTGTTTTCCCTCACTGGAATATCCCAGAGGGATCAACCGCAAGAATCCGCTTCCTTCCAGATGGTGACGACAAGAACATGTTCTTTTGGGTAGAACGTGCAATGATTCGTCTTCCATTCAGCGGTATTAAGGGACAGCCTGGCAGCAAGCCAGTTATTGTACAGGTTCCATGCATGGAAATGTACAATGAGACTTGTCCAATCCTAACTGAAGTACGCACATGGTTCAAGGACAAGAGCCTTGAAGACATGGGTCGTAAGTATTGGAAGAAGCGTTCATATCTATTCCAGGGCTTTGTACGTGAATCAACTTCAATTGAAGATTCCGTTCCTGAGAACCCAATTCGCAGGTTTGTTGTATCTCCCAGCATCTACCCTGTGATCACCGCAGTGTTAAAGGACACTGAGGTTGAAGAACTGCCAACTGACTATGATCGTGGTTTGGACTTTTCCATTACCAAGACTACTAAGGGTCAGTATGCAGATTACAGCACCAGCAAGTGGGCTCGCAAGGAAAGCGCACTAACAGCCTCTGAACGTGCTGCAATTGATAGTTATGGTTTGTTTAATCTCAAGGACTTCCTCCCCAAGAAGCCAGGAGATACTGAACTAAAGATCATTAAGGAAATGTTTGAAGCATCAGTTGATGGTCAGACATATGACGCTGATCGTTGGAGTCAGTACTACAAGCCAGCAGGTCTAACTAGTAATCCGGATGCAGATGACGTTCCAGTTGCTGCTCCAGCCCCCCGCGCAATGGCTCCAAAGCCTGTTCCCACTGAAGAAACAGCACCGTGGGATTCAGACGAGCCAAAGGCAGCTAGCAATCCGGTTGTGACAGAAACTCCAAAAGCAGCGAATCCTCGTGCAGAAGAAATTCTTGCAATGATTCGCAATCGTAAGACCTCTTAATAGCGAGTAAAGCGAAGGGTGGAGTAGTCTGCCCTTCGCATTTCAATCATGAAATTAGTTTGGCAAAAAACAGGAGACTTTATTGACTGTGATCCAATTGATTATAGTTTTGTAGAGTTTTGGCTTGATAATCAAAATAACTTTGAGTGGAACACTACCAGTTGTTTTCCACAACAGGAGTTAATTGACGAATTAACTATACTAATAGATCGAGTTCATATCAATTTGAACAAATTGAAAATTAGTTTAATTGATACTCCAGCAGATTTTGTTTGTCAAAATACACTAAACACACTGCATCGTAACTGGGTACAATTACATTTGACTCATCCAAATATTTCAAATCTATTTGGTAGTGAATTTAAAATTGATATAGAACGTATCAACAAAGCATTACACGAATTAGAAGAATCTTGGAACCTTGTTATTAAATCAGAACAACTGCCATTTGTTAATACACACCGTATACCAATGAATTTTGGTGATTCAAATATCAAAATACTTTACGCAAATCTTGGACGCAGCACCTACAACAAATGGTTGAATTTTGATGATAATGTTACTGATGTAGATACTAACAACTATAATGAAATCAATCCATTACTGTTGTTAAAACTAAACAGATCCCACAGCACTACACCGCCATTGGAATATGCCAATTGGTGTAGTAAACATAAAGTTCGGCCCACACCCGATAATATATTATTGGCTAATTTTAAAGATTTGGCTAGTAAACAAGACACATATAGATCACTATTCATGAAGAATTTTGTTCTAAACAACAACGATGTTATATTCATAAAGTAAGGAACACACTATGGCTAAACCATTTGATATTTCGAAATTTCGTAAAGATCTAACTAAGAGCATTGACGGACTTAGTTTTGGGTTCAATGATCCAACAGACTGGGTCTCTACAGGAAACTATACACTAAACTATCTTATCAGCGGAGACTTCCATCGAGGTATTCCACTAGGTAAGGTCACAGTATTTGCTGGCGAATCAGGCGCTGGTAAATCTTATATCTGTTCTGGCAACATCATTAAGAACGCACAAGAAAAAGATATCTTCTGTATCCTAATTGATAGTGAGAACGCATTGGATGAAGCTTGGCTACATGCTCTAGGCGTGGATACAAGCGAAGACAAACTGCTGAAGATGAACATGGCTATGATCGACGACGTTGCTCGTACCATTAGCGAGTTCATGAAAGGTTATAAGGCAATGGATCCAAACGAACGACCTAAGGTATTGTTTGTGATCGATTCGTTGGGTATGTTGCTAACTCCAACTGACGTTAATCAGTTTGAAGCAGGTGAGATGAAGGGTGACATGGGTCGTAAGCCCAAGGCACTGACAGCACTTGTTCGTAATTGTGTTAACATGTTTGGCGCAGCAAACGTAGGTATGGTCTGTACTAATCACACATATGCTAGTCAGGACATGTTTGATCCTGATGACAAGATCAGCGGCGGGCAGGGTTTTATCTATGCTAGTTCTATCGTTGTAGCAATGCGGAAGTTGAAGTTAAAGACTGATGCTGATGGAAACAAGACCAGTCAAGTACATGGCATCCGTAGTGCTTGTAAGGTTATGAAGACACGTTACGCAAAGCCATTTGAATCAGTTCAAGTTGAAATCCCATATGAAACTGGTATGAGTCCTACTAGCGGGCTATTAGATATGTTTGAGGCTAAAGGCATTCTACAAAAAGAAGGTAATAAACTCACTTATATTAGTTCAACTACAGGCGAAATTATCAAGGAATTCCGTAAAGGCTGGACAGATGATAAATTAATGGTAATCATTGACGAGTGGAAAGAAGATTCTACCAAGTCCACAGTCAATGTTGATGAAGAGGAAATATCTGAAGATGAGCGACACTGAGTATCTTGTAGCCATGTGGGAAACTGTTAAAGAGTATATTCCCAGTAAGGATCGTCAAACAGCCGCAGATCATGTAGTTAATGAACTTATTGATCTGGGAATTGATGACGATGACCTTAAAGAATTAGCAGTTGACAAGGCTATGTTAAATGCTGTTAAAGAACACGTAGAGTTTGGATCTGAGGACGAAGAAAACGAATAATGTGGTATGCTAAGGTAACGGCTAACTTAGGTTGTGTTCCAGATTTCATTGCTTATTATGAAAATGAGTTAGCCCAAGCCAAAGTAGATATTCATATTAAAGGCAATATAGAGAAAAGTCTAAGTGCATTGCCTGGGATTACAGAGCATCGTTTTAATCAATTGCAAGAGATTGAAGCGGTGCTTAACTATCTAAATATCCAAATTCGTGTTATTCGTCGAAAACACTTTCAAAAATATCTAGAACATTATGCTCGCGCTCTAAGTTCACGAGATGCTGAAAAGTATGTTGAAGGCGAGCAGGAAGTTGTTGATTACGAAACAATCATTAATGAAGTTGCACTACTACGCAACAAATGGTTGGGAGTTATGAAAGGAATTGACAGCAAGCAATGGCAACTTAGCAATCTAGTTAAACTAAAAGTTGCTGGCATGGAAGATTTTAGTATCTAAGCCAACCTAAATGCAACCCTAACTTGGGCGTGTTATAACTATAGAATCTTGTATAGTCGCCTGTATAATTGTTGTTGCTGGTGTTTTCAACTATGATGTTGGCTGATATACCTTTAATGTCATTGAACTGTTGAGCCATATCACTTAGTAATATCTTTTCATTATATACTAAGTTAATGTCTCGTTCTTTAACTTGTCCTGCTGCAACAAGTTCTACGATGGGTGCAATATCCTCAAGATTAATGAAATCAAAATAGCGATCTTGGGGTATTATAAAATCCTGTTTTGGTTTAGACCATAATTTCTTAAAGAATCTTTTTGGACTTTCCGAGTAATGTAATACTCCAAATAATCGCAGCGTATAAAATTCTTCATACTGAACTAAATCTTTAGCAATTTGATTCTTTACATAGCCATATGTGTACTTGGGTTCTCTATCAAAAATGTCCATTTCCTGAGCATAGTTAATGTCAGTGTCTACATCAAACTCGTGCCCTGTTCCAAAATTAATCAATCTCTTAAACCTATGTTTATTACGAACTAAGTTATCCCACATACGTAGGTTATCGCGAACCATTTCTTGATTCATACTTTCTTTAAGTTCGTAGAGATTTTCACGTCCTGATAACGCACAATGAATAACAAGATCATAATAGTTTAAAGCAAAGAATTGAGTAGTTGCTCGTGCATCCAACAAGTCAACTTTGTCTCTTGATATAGGGAAAATTTGATGACCTACTTCACGTAGGTATTGACAAAGATACGATCCGATAAATCCGTTAGCACCTGTAATAACTATTCTCATTGACGTTCCATTTATATTGATTTTGTTCTGTTTTTCTTATAGTATTTAAGGAATGAATAAAAACCTAATAATTTATTAGGAAAACTGAATGTGCATACATAGTTTATCACGGAGTTATTAATGAAGAAAGCACTCATTACAGGCATTGCTGGGCAAGATGGCAGTTACCTAGCAGAAATGTTATTAGACAAAGGCTACGAAGTACACGGGTTAATTAGACGTAGCAGTAACTTTGACCATCACCCCAATATTGAAAACATCAGAAATAAAGCAACATTTCATCATGGTGATTTGAGTGATAGTTATAGTATCCGCAATTTAATTGACAAGGTACAACCAAACGAAATTTATAATTTGGCTGCGCAAAGCCATGTTAAAGTAAGTTTTGAGATGCCAGAACTAACAGGCGATGTAAATGCATTGGGGCCACTGCGTATACTTGAAAGTATACATAGTCTGCATATGGAAAACGATGTTAGGTTCTATCAAGCCAGCACAAGTGAAATGTTTGGCATTACAAAGCATAATCCGCAGAACGAAGAAACTCCATTTTATCCTGGCAGTCCATACAGTGCTGCTAAGTTGTATGCTTATTGGATTACAGTAAACTACAGAGAAAGTTATGGTATTTTTGGCTGCAATGGCTTGCTGTTCAATCATGAAAGTCCTCGTCGAGGTGAATTGTTTGTTACTCGTAAGATCACAAAAGCCTTTGCTAATATGGTATTGGGCAAGCAGGATGTATTAGAACTGGGTAACATGGACAGTCTCAGAGATTGGGGACATGCCAAAGACTATGTTCGCGCCATGTGGTTGATGTTGCAACACGACAAGCCAGATGACTATGTTGTTGCTACAGGTATACAGACCAGCATCAGAGAGTTTTGTGAAGCAACGGCCAAGTACTTTGATATTCAACTTGAATGGGAAGGCAAGGGCATTGACGAAGTTGCAAGAAATAAAGCAACAGGTCAAATAATGATCCGTGTAAATCCTGCATTTTATCGCCCAGTTGATGTTGTTAACATTCAAGGCGATGCCAGTAAGATTGATCGTGTACTGGGCTGGAAGCCCGAGCATACACTACAGGATCTTGTCAATGACATGTGCCAATCAGACTTTGGTATTGCAAAGAGATCATGAATATATTAGCACCCATTAGCGTTGGCGAACTGATCGACAAAATTACAATTCTTCAAATTAAAAATGAAGAGTTAAAAGATATTAAAAAAGTTGTCTTGGTAATAAGAGAACTATATGAACTTAATAAGTTGGCTGATAATATCAATGTCGATCTGACAGAAGAAACCGCAGATTTAAAGCGTGTAAACAAAATCATTTGGGATAACGAAGACATTGCTAGAACATATGGTCCCAATAAACCATTTGATGATGCTTTTGCTAGACTAGCAGCCGTAACTTATGAAAATAATACACGTCGGGCAGAAATTAAGCGTAACATCAATATAAAGTGCAAGAGTTACATTGTAGAAACCAAATCATACATGGATACGGAGAGTTGTAAATGAAGAAGTTATTAGCACTGGGCGATCACTATGTAAGTGATTTTATTAAGCCTGAACAAGCATTGAGAGACAGTAACAAGTATAGCCTGGATGTATATCTAGATGAAGCAACTGGGGCAGCACGCCTCAAAGAAACTCCTCCCGCCGAAAGCATGTGGGGGCAGTATTGGTATCGTAGTGGTATCAACGCCAGTATGACCAAACAGTTAAAAGAGATTATCGACGAAGTCAGCAGTCGTGTTAAACTAAAAGACAACGATATTTGGGTAGATATTGCTTGTAATGATGGTACACTATTGCGTCAGTTGCCTGACAATTTAGTTAAGATTGGAATTGATCCTGCTGATGATAGTTATTATGCTGAAAGCAGTAAAGTTGCCACTGTAATCCAAGATTACTTTAGCGAAGATGCATACAAGCGTACAGGATATGGTGATCGTAAAGCATCTGTTGTAACATGTATTGCTATGTTTTATGATCTTGATGATCCCAGACCTTTCATCAGAGACGTATATCGTGTACTAGATGACAACGGAGTATTTGTAATTCAAATGAGTTATACTCCTCTTATGCTTAAGCAGTTGGCCTTTGATAATATCTGCCACGAGCACGTTTATTACTATAGTCTCAGCAGCATTAAGAAGTTGTTTGAAAGCGAAGGCTTTGTTATCCGCGACTGTAGTTTAAATGAAACCAATGGCGGCAGTTTCCGTGTTTACCTACAAAAGGATGTCAGTGATGTAACTAAGTTTGGTACAGCACCCATGCGAGATGTATGCGATTATCGTGTAGAAAGTATCCTTAAGTTGGAAGCAACTGAATGGGATATTAGTAATCCAGATCATTGGGTACGATTTGCACAACAGATTGATCAACTTAAGATTGAACTACTTGATTTCTTACATAAGGCCAAGGCCGAAGGTAAGAAGGTCTATGGATATGGTGCCAGCACTAAGGGTAATACACTACTTCAATTGTTTGGTATTGGGCCTGATCTTGTCAAGGCCATTGCTGAACGTAGCCCTTATAAGTTTGGATTAATGACAGCAGGCACAAACATTCCTATTGTTAGCGAAGATGAAATGAGAGCAGACAAGCCTGATTATTTGCTTGTTCTTCCATGGCATTTTATTAACGAATTCGTCAGCAGAGAACATGCATTGATTGCAGGAGGAGCAAAGTTTGTTGTTCCTTGCCCAAGGTTTGAGATAATTGGATGATCGAGCAAGTAGTATTTTTTAATCACTGGCATTATGGTGATTTGTTTAGTACTAGGGGGCTAGTCTTTGATATACTAAGGCAAACCCCCAATTGCCGACACTTCTATATACATCCAAAACATCCTAAAGTTACGCAGGATGTCAGTTTACCTTTTACTCAAGAAGGCGATATACTCAAGTCATTTCACATGGGAGATAGACTGGCCATTAGTGAAGATAGGAAAACTATCTTTATTAATACTTGGGTAGGAGCATATGGTTCTGACAATCTTTGGGAAAACAAACATCCCAGTTATCTTGCACACTACAAAATTTTTGAACAGTGTTATAAACTGCTCAAAGAACACTTTGACTTAGAATTCACACTTGAAACTGATGTATGGAATTACATACCTCAAATTAGTTTCAGCAGTTTTGATTTAACAAAAGCAGATACCTTTTTAAAAGATACCAAGGGATTTATCTATCTATTTTGTAATAATGATGTACACAGTGAACAAAGTAGTATGGGAGACATGCATGAAATCATTAACATAATGGCTTTTAGACATCCCAAAGATACTTTCATTGTTACTAAGCGTATTGAAACAGTTCAGCCAAACATATTCTTCACTGAAGATATCTTCCAAGAAGAAAACGACTTAATTGAGATTGCTTATCTAAGTCATTTTTGTAATATGATAATTGGTAAGAACAGTAGCCCTTTTACATATACTAACACTGTGCAAAATTTAAAGAACCCAAATCAAACATTTGTATGTTTTAGTCATACAGTAGAAGATACATTGCCATTTGGATTAGATTTTGATGCAAAGTTTGTGTTTTCAGATCAAACAGCAACTAAAGAATCATTGGAAGTATTAGAGCAAACAAGAAGACTAACAGGAAAATAAAATGAAAACAGCATTGGTGTTGGGCGCAGGCGGATTTATTGGCGGACATATAGTCAGCAGATTAAAGAAGGCAGGGTATTGGGTACGTGGTGCTGATATTAAAATGCCTGAATTTAATATCTCGGATGCGGATGAATTCTTTCAAGGTGATCTGCGTGAACAAGCATTTGTTCGTAAGGTACTTAATAAGAAGTTTGATGAGGTCTATCAACTTGCAGCAGATATGGGAGGGGCTGGTTATATCAATACTGGCAACTATGATGCTGACGTTATGAACAACAGCGCCTTAATTAACTTATTGGTGTCTGACGAAGCACATAAGCAAAAGTGTACTAAGGTATTCTTTAGTAGTAGTGCTTGTGTTTATAATGAACATCTTCAATCGACAACAGATAATCCCGATTGCAGAGAAGACAGCGCATATCCTGCATTTCCAGACAGTGAATATGGATGGGAAAAGTTGTTTAGTGAACGCTTGTTCCATGCATACAATCGTCAGCACAACATGACCAACAAGGTAGCACGTTTCCATAATATCTTTGGAGAGTATGGAACTTGGACTGGCGGCAAAGAAAAGTCACCTGCTGCTATTTGTCGTAAGGTAGCAATGGCTAATGACGGTGATGAAATTGAAATTTGGGGCGATGGATTGCAGACACGAAGTTTTCTGCATATTGATGATTGTGTAGAAGGTATAATGCGTTTAATGGCACATGATACTTTTCACGGTCCAGTCAATCTTGGCAGTGATTACATGATTAGTATTAATGACTTTGTTGCATTGGTATGCAAAGTTGCTGGCAAAAACGTAACAATTAAGCATATACCTGGACCTCAAGGTGTGCGCGGCCGTAACAGTAATAACGAATTGATCCTGGCAAAATTAGGATGGGCCCCTCCCAATAATCTAGAACAACGCATTGCTCAGACGTATAAATGGATTGAACAACAGGTAAACGCACAATGAAAACTATATTATTTGTTAGCCAAAGTTTAGGTGATAATGCAGCCTGTGGCATAGGTCTTATGGGTAAACTAATGGGAGAAACATTAGTTCAACATACTTCATACAACTTTATACATGTTTATGCAGACGATGTTGCAACAGTACACGCTCAAATTGAACAGCATCATCCTGCGGCAGTAATTTACAATTTTCATCCTATTCCAACACATTGGATGAGAGATCCTAATCTACAGCAGGCGTATCCCAATGTAGTTCATATCTTATTATATCATGATATGAATCAACAGATAGCAGATGACTTTGAACGTGAGAATACTGGCTGGCAGTATATGATTACTGATGATCCAACTATTCAAAGTAACTCAAAAGTCTTTATAACAAATAGATTATTGCCTGGTAAACCCACTGTGACATACGTCGAGCCAGAGCGTCCCATAATTGGATATCAAGGATTTGCAATACCACATAAGAATATTCCTAGGATTGCACAAGTAGTCAATGAAGAGTTTGACGAAGCAGTATTGCGATTACATATTCCTTTTGCGTATTATGCAGATCAGAATGGGCAACGTGCAATGGAAGCAGTTGCGGCAGTTAAGAGTATTATAACTAAGCCTAAGATTGATCTTATTGTAACGCATAATTTAATGCCCACACAGGATGTTATTGATATGATGGCTATGAATACAGTCAACTGTTATTTCTTTGACTACCAAGCAGGGTGGGGAGTAAGCAGCAGTACAGACTATGCATTGGCATGTGGTAGACCTATTGCTGTTTCAAAAAGTTATATGCTTAGAAACTTTTGGGATCTTACTCCCAGTGTTAACATTGAAGACAATACATTGAAGCAGATTATTGATAAAGGTACTGCACCTTTAGAGCCTTTATATAAAGCATATAGTAAAGAAAGTGTATTTGACGATTACACTGCAATTTTGGATAAACTATTATCATGACACCTGCACAAAGCCATCAGCACAGTTTAGAAACTTTAAATACTTTAAACAAGTATCAAGATTTTATGGATAACTTTAAAGAAATTACTGACATGGGCTGTGGGTATGGGCATGATGCGCTATGGTTCGCTGATCTAATAGATAATCAAAATCTTCCGAGGAATATTAAAGTAAATGCTGTCGATTTATCAATTGATCCGCAGTCAGTGCAATATCATCAAAATATTTCGTATCGTACAGTGGATTTTACTGCCACGGGCCTTGCATCTAACAGTCAAGACTTTGTTAATGCACACAATTGTTTACAATTAAGTCTGAGTCCTTTTCATACACTGTTACATTGGCATGACATAATGCGTGTGGATGCTATGTTATTGATTAGCATACCTTATAACTATTATGTTGATAATCACAGAGAAATACAAAAATTAGACACAGTATACAATTACAACAGTTATTTCAATTGGACCATGGGTTCATTGATGATGACTTTAGTCGCAACCGGATTTGACTGCCGACATGGTTATTTTAAGTTAGATACGGCTAGTGGTTGGATACAAGCAGCAGTTTATAAGTTGCCAGACACTCCCAAACCCAATATGAGTTGGTATGATATGTGTGATCAAAAGATTCTGCCATTGTGTATTGAACAGCAAATTTTGAAAAATGGTACATTTAAAGAGACTGACATCATCTGCGAATGGATAGACCATAGCCAATACATTTTGGCTTTATAATATACTCATTTAACTATAAAATCAGTTAGAATTGACGGTTTCAGTTGACTTTCACCAAGCATGAGTGTATTCTAGATAAATAATATACGGTTGTTAAGTGAATCGATTAAATGAATTCACTTACTATTGTCTATTATTAACAACCCAGCTGATCCTAAAATGATTTTCGATCAGTGCAAAAACAAAGGAAAGAGAAATGAAGAAACTTATTATTGCAATGTTTGCCCTCGTGGCAGGCGCATCAGTAGCAACTGCTGCTGATCTTCCATCCAAGAGCGCAGCCGCTGCACCAGCAGTTTCAACAAGTGCTTTCAACCTTAGCGGATGGTACGCTGGTGGTTATGTCGGTGGAAACTTCGACGATACCAACAAGTTCAAGTACGACAACACTCCAAAGGTTTTTGGTGGTCTTGTTGGTTATCAATGGAACAAGTACGTCCGTACAGAAGCAACTTTCGATTATAACACTAAGGCAAGCCCAACAACTACAAAGACTGGCGAAACTGTGTTTGGTAACGCAGTTGTAAGTTATCCAGTGTTTGGCGTAACTCCATACCTCGTAGCAGGTGTTGGTTACGGTTTTGGTTCATGGGATAAGGTTGGTAAGAATTGGGATACAGACCGCGCACTATACAATGTGGGTGGTGGTGTTCGTTACGACCTAACCAAGAGCTTTGAAGTTGATGGTCGTTATCGTTTTGTTAACGCAATCAACGGTCCAAAGTTTGACAATAACCACGTTGTTACACTTGGTGTAAACTACAAGTTCTAATAGGACTGGGTGAAAAAGGTGCTGCGTATTTCGTAGCACCTTTTTTCATGACATGAATTTGACAATAAGATAAATCATGTTATAGTATTAACACTGAGGTTAACAAACATGGATCATTTTGAAAAGTTTTTAGAAGCACTTGAAGATTTTGTTGATGCCCGCGACGATGCATGGATTGAAGAAGAGAATTGCAATTATCGAGAAGCAAACAAGATCAAAGAAGAACGTGCTGATCCAGCAAAAGAGCGTATGAGAGTGGCGTTTAATATGGCTGTTCGTGCTGCCATTGATGAGTATCCTGCTGTAAGAAAAACTTACTTTAAAATGGAGGCTTAAATGAAATTTGTCACTGTAATGGACATGTGGCTGCTGATCTGTAACATCGGCTTGCTGGGTTGTCTAATCTATGTTGTACGTCAAATGATTGCTTTGGCAAAAGAATTCCAAGCATGGAAGTATGCTGAAGTTGTTGATAAGGAAGTAAAGTTTATTATACAGTTGGTCAAAGAAGAAAGAGATAATCTCGAAAGCAGCATGACTACTGCTGACATCGATATTAAAACTGAATTCTGTGACGATATTATTGCTCAACTTGAACGTCGTAGAACTAAGAATATTATTGCGGCGGCTCAGGTAAAGTGATATATACTACAGCAATTAGGGCCAGTAGCTCAACAGGGAGAGCGTCTGATTTGCATTCAGAAGGTAGCGGGTTCGAGTCCTGTCTGGTCCACCATCAATTAGAAAATAGGCTTCAATGAAAAAGATTAAAGTATTTTGGAATCTAAACGAACTAGCAAACTGGGATAAAGTATTTCAAGATCAATGGGACTGCATGGTCAAGAGTGGTCTTATGGCAGCAGCAGATCAAGTAATACTAATGGGCAATGGTAGAAAGAGAACATTTACACCCATTGTAGATTCTCATCCAGAATATCCAAATCTATGTTTTACCAGCGTATGTGATAGTGCAGCATTATTTGAGTATCCAGCATTAATGTTTATGCAACACATGGCACAAACAGAGAAAGACCCCTTTCACATTTGTTATATACATATGAAAGGTCTTACACGTTGGGGCAATCCCAATGTTGAAGATTGGAAGGCTTGGCTCAATTGGTGTGTAATTGAACGTTGGCGTGACAATGTTGAAGCACTTCAAACACATGATACAAGCGGCCCAAATTGGGAACAGGAACCTTGGCCTCATCACAGCAGCAATTTTTGGTGGGCTAACAGCGAATATGTTGCTAAGTTAACACCATTAATTCATCCTCATAAACTAGTAATTCATAATGCCACACAGTTTAAAGGTCATGGACATTGGCGATTTGACCATGAGGCTTGGCTGGGAAGTGGAAGCCCAAATGCACACGAAATTGCTCGTAGTTTTGCTGTAGGGGGCGACCATTATGACAAGCCTTATCCTCGCGAACTCTACCGTAATGACTGATATACCTGTTAAAAAATTCTCATTAGAATCTTATTATACTGTTGGGGCATTGCCTGGACATAGTAATCTAAAGCACAGTGTATTGGATGCAATAGCACAATCCAATCATGACACACTGTTGTCCAAAGATGCATATTATGATGACAGTGTTAGTAAACTAGATTGGAGTCGTGCGCAGGATTTTGAACGTCCATGGGTAAAACTGTTAATGCCACATATCAACGGTTACTTAGATAAACTTGCTGTGGCATTGGGATATCAAAAAGCCTGCATTGATGAATTTTGGTTCCAACAATATGTTAATGGTGATAGTCATGGGTGGCATACACATGGCAGTAACTTTACAGGAGTTTATTATTTAGAACTGGATGCTGCAAGTCCACGTACAGAAATAATTGAACCTGCTAGACAAAATAAAAAAATTGTAGTTGATGTTAATGAAGGTGATGTGTTAATGTTTCCTAGTTACACTATACACAGAGCACCTTCTATTAAAAACGATATTAGAAAAACTATTGTTAGTTTTAATTTTATTCTCGATTTAATTAATCAAGAAACAATCATTCAAATTAATCAATTATGATCCGTTAACTGATTCTTCAGTTGGCCATACAACATTAAATGGATCACTGAGATCAACTGCTTTAGTTGCCACAATCCATCTATTAATTTCAGCAATACCTTCTTCATCTTCATTTGGATCTGCAAGTTGTGTAGCATAAACATCAAGTAAATGCTTCTGCCAATCTTTAACTTCTTTTGATCTTGCTGCAAACTTTTCCTTTGCAACATTATCTGGAAGATTATTAACTGTCCAAACTTGTGTGTAAGTGCCATCATTATTTAAAATGGGTGTACCTTCAACATATTCTTCGTCATAATTTAACGCAGGTGGATCAGTTCTTTGAAAAACTGCATATCCTTGTTCAGCATATTCTTCAACAGTAATTACACCGTCAAAGTTTAAGTCGAGTATATACTTTAAATTTTCTTCAAGTATTAAGTTTCCAATAGGAATACCGTTTTCTAGTTTTTTAAAAAACATATTAGCTCCAACTAATTGTTACTTTTCCAGTGCCGCTTGCACTTACGCCGTTGCTAGATGGGCCGCCGATAGTTACATATATAGTATCGCCTGTTGCAATAGCACGATTTTGTGCTCTGGCAAAACCGCCACCGCCACCACCGCCTTGACCACTGAAACCAGGACTAGGTGAAGTATCTCTTGCGTATACACCCCCAACGCCGCCGCCAGGTTGTCCACCTGCTCCGCCGTAATAAGTGCCGTAAGTCTGTGTAGGCCCAGAGCCGCCCGCGCCGCCACCATAACCGCCACCACCTGCTGCGCCGCCAGGACCAGCAGCAACACCAGCACCGCCGCCTTCATTGATATCGCCGCCAGATGCTCCGCCTCCTGATCCACCAGGACCAATATAACGACGACCGCCTCCACCACCTGAATAACCGCCAGTGGTTGATAATGATCCAGTACTCCATGACACTGACGAATCACCGCCTGAACCTGATGCACTACCACCACCTGCTGCCCAACAGTCAATAGTTACTGTATTTCTGTGTAGCGGCACAACGAAAGAATAGTTTCCTGCTGATGTATAGGAAATACTGCCAGCACCTGCAGGATCGTTTATTTGCTTATTGTAGAATTTGCTAAAACTTAAGTTAGTTAATGGGAAGGTTCCCACTGTCAATGGTTGAGCAGTATAGGTAACTTTAACATATCCATTACCGCCGTCAGTGCCAATAGTTCTGTTAGTGCCGAGACCTTGATTGGCTGCACTAACAACACTCCAGCCTCCAGGAACTAAATTAGTACCTGTGCCGCCACTATACCCGCCAAGACCATTGTATACTACTGCTCCACCGGCAGCGCCTTGATATCCGCCACCACCACCGCCGCCCCCGCCAGCAGCGTCAATTGGTAAGCCGCTTGCGCCGCCAGCATTATTACCTGAAGCAACAAATGCTTGTTGATCTCGCCCAGGCGCAAACCCACCGAAACCCCACCGGGCGCCTCCGCCTCCGCCTCCACCACCTGCTACAGCAATTACGGTATTACTTGCATTATACAACACACTGGCACCACCACCACCGCCGCCTGCTCCTAATCCATTGGCACCATTTCCTCCATTAAATCCATTGGCTGAGGCACCTCCTGCACCCCCAACTCCAGATGGATGCTCCGGATCATATCCGCCATTGGCTGAGCCTGTAGCCCAGTTGGGTCCATATCCACCACCACTACCTACAACTACTTTAACAACACTGCCAGGTGCTGGATTAAATATTCCAGTAAGTTTATATCCAGGATATCCATCATGCCCTAAATTAGAGTCTCGAGAGTTACCACCAGAACCACCACCACCGCCACCACTAACAATTTCCCAAGTCATGTCGCCAGCATAAAGAGGCACAGTCCAATTAGTTAATCCTGGGCCAAATGTTTCGTAGGCGCTGTATGCAATTCCAGGAGTATACCAAGTTTGACCTTGGTGTACACTCATTGGATTGCCACCAAATTCTGCTGTAATCTCTGATTGTTTAAGAAATCCGCTGGGTTTTACGGGCATAGTTGTTCCAATTGTTTTGTATATTTATTGTTTTAGCCAAAGTCTGTATAAGACTTTTTCCAAACGTCTTGCTTCAATTTCCCATGGCATATCTCTATAACTCATATCAGCGTCGTATAGATCATTTTCATAACGATGAACGGGTGCTTCATAATCGCGTAATTTGCCAGTGGCATATTGCCAAACATGAACCATTTCGTGTGCTACTGTGGTGATAACATCTTTCTCATTCTTCAATCCAGAATGAACAAGTATGGTAAATTCTCGTGGTTTGATTCCAACATCATTGTGATCGCATATACCCCAAGCATCTACTAGATTGCGAAAACGTAGATCAATTTGTAGGAGATTGCCTAGTTTTTTATTACGTTTAAATAGGTGTTGACGGAATAACTCAATTGCTTTTAACGATAACCTTCTTCTTTTTTGAGCAGTAAGGTTAATCATTTTTACATTCCTTAAATACTCTCAACTGTTGAAATAACTGTAATACCGTGTTCTTCACAATAAGAATCAAATGAAATTCTTACATTAGAATCTGCATTATCTTTTGGGGCAAACGGGTCTGCATCATCTTCCCATAATGAAATTTCAGTTTTAGTTAATCCATCATCACTTTGTGAAATTGTTTTACTAATAAATCCAGGACAATTACGATGCCCAGATTCCCTAGGATCGCCGCCTACTTTTCTAACATTTGGAAAATCTATATCTGTTGATGGTCTTACCGACACTTCTGTAACTTTGATTGGCATTTTTAAATACTCTCCTTTAATGTAGTAACTATTATACCGTGTTCTTCACAATATGCATCCATTAACTGTCTTTTATTAGAAGCACCGTTGGTATGGGGGGAAAATGGGTTAGTTTCATCTTCCCATAAAGTAATTTCAGTTTGAGTTAACCCATCATCACTAAGTATTACAGATTTGCTGATAAATCCTGGTTTTGCTCGTTGCCCATCACCAGTCGATATGCCGTTGCCGTTGCCGTTGCCACTAAACTTACTAAAATTTGGAAAATCTATATCTGTTGATGGTCTTACCGACACTTCTGTAACTTTGATTGGCATCGTACATCTCCTGTTTTAGATATTTATCAGGTTGACATTATATGAACTGGTATTATTATTTGAGTATGGAGGACGTCATGCTGCTTACAGAAGATCGTGTAATAGAACTTGTTACACTTGCTACAAAGTATGCTAATTCACGTAATTTAGATGTAAATTGCTATTTGGACGCCATGCTCAATCCCGACAATATTGGGGACTCGGATGCTGGGCAGATTGTGGAAAACCTCATAAAATACCATAAAGAATGGTTGGCTAAGTAACTGAAATTGTTACAGAATTTTAGCACAAATGTAACTGAAAATGTTACAAAAATATAGGTTGACGCCCTATAATATGGTATTATTATGTATATATAGGGAATGAGGAGATGGACATGGCTTACGTTGTTTACAACACCAAAACGACTGCTATTGTTACAGAGCGTGCTTTTGGGCGCGGCTCGTTCAAAACTTTGGCTGCTGCAAAGGCTGCTCGTACACGCTTGCTCCGCAAGTTTTGCATGAACACCCTGCTTTACAAAGGCGAAGACCTTGCTGTTGCAGAGTCCATGCACTACATCAACACAATCAAGCGGCAGGTTGAGCGTACCAATTTGATGACGGGTAAGACCTATATGGAAGATGTCAATACGCCCCGTTGCTGCTCGCCCTCGAGCGAAGCATACTGGAGCATGTGATGGGATTTTGGGAAGAGGCTCTTAGGAGTTATGCTATCTTCTCATTCTCACTTGCGTTGATAGTGTTACAACCACTTACCACAAAAGAACTAGCATCAATTGAAGAGGTTGACACTCGTCCTTTTGGTGCTATACTAATCACAGTTGAACTTATAGGAGAACGAGAATGGGTGAGGTCATCCAAGTTGATTTCCGTAAAGGTCAGATGAGCGAACGTGAACAGTTCTTGCATTACCTTGCTGTAGAACTGGACGAGTTGGATTTCCAGGACTTTGTGGAAGCAGTAAACGATCCTGATGGTGCTGTATATCGGGACCTTGACGAGGACATGCAGATTTTAGTCTGCGAATTCTTCAAAAAAGCCAGTTGACACAATAGCACATGGTGCTATTATATAACTGTGGCTATTAACTAAGAGGTGTGCAAATGGCTAATGTGCTTATTAAGTCGGGCTCATATCGTAATGCGCCCATCGAGAATACTGTATTCCCGCTGGTCAAAGGTCTAACTGAAGGCAACAAGGGTATGTTCCTTACTGTTGATGCCAGTGAGGTTATGCCCGGTCGTGATCGTATCCGTGTGCTTGTTAACAGTGCTTCGGACTACGAGATTGTTAGCGGCGAAGAAATTATGGAGATTGCAGCAGTGCCTACTCAACCTAAGATTGAAGAAACAGACGAACAGGTAATGGCTCGTATTGGCGAGCGTTTTGATATTATGGATTCAATGACTCAAGCAGTTGTCGAAGGCGTTGTGCGTTCAATGATTGTTGTGGGTCCTCCCGGTGTTGGCAAGTCGTTTGGCATTACTAAGAAGTTGGCTGAGGCCAACTTGTTTAACCTTATGGCTGGCGAGATCCGCTATGATGTTGTTAAGGGTGCTACTACTGCGCTGGGCTTGTATGCTAAACTTTATGAGTTTAGTCGTGAAGGCGATGTGCTTGTGTTTGACGACTGCGATAGCATTTTGATGGACGAGTTGAGCCTCAACATTCTTAAAGCTGCGTTGGACACTAACAAGAAGCGTTACATCCACTGGAACAGCGACAGCAAGTTGCTTCAGCGTGAGGGTATCCCCAACAAGTTTGAGTTTAAGGGTGCTTGTATCTTTATTACCAACATCAAGTTTGATACTATCCGCAGTGCTAAGTTGCGTGATCACTTGAGTGCGCTGGAGTCTCGTAGCCACTATATTGATCTCACAATGAACACCATGCGCGACAAGATCCTGCGTATCAAACAGATTGCTGAGACTGGCGAACTGTTTAAGGAGTATCGTTTTGAGAATGGTGAGGATCAAGAGATTCTTGCTTTCATGAATGATAACCAATCACGTCTGCGTGAAATGTCCATGCGTTGCGCTGTCAAGTTGGCAGATCTGCGTAAGACAATGCCTGACAAGTGGAAGCGTACCGCTGAGATTACGCTGATGAAGAACGCTTTTTAAGGGAGACTACAAATGGTACGTCGGTATAACACTGAACTTCGTGTGTGGGAAGTAGGCTACTGGGTCAACGATACACTGTTCCGTATCGTTGATCTTGTACAGGACTATGATGACCTTTCTATCTATAGGGAGGTTGCATGAAAGAGTTTGAACTCTGTGACCGTGTAGGTAAATGGTATCGTCCATGTGATTGGACTACCTGCTATGACTACAAAGGTCCCAGCAAGGCTCTTAAGCGTCATGTTGACATGGCATGGGAGATACCTTTGCCTTTCGCAGAACTAATGATCGAAACTGAAACTTACGTTGGCGCACTTTGTCAAACATGCGGTAAGTTTATCAAAAAGGATGAAACAGATGGAACAGAGTAACGAACAACCCTGGAATTATAGCTTTAACATTCAACAGAGCTGGCCTAAAAACAACTGGGCTACTGAATGGTTTACGCAGGATGACATTACTGAACTCCATATGATGGTACAGGATTTGCTTGAATACGATGTTGAGCAGAGTGCTAATTCGGATGCAGTTAATATGCTTAGTGCAATCGGAATCAGGTGTTAAATATTATGGAGATTTTTATGGACTACTGGATGTTTGGTGCATTATTCCTGCTGTTTATTGCTAATACTATTTTCCAATTTAGGTTGGGTTTTTCACAGGGATCAAAAGGCGGTTATGCTGTGGGAATGTATCATGCAGTAAGTTGGCTTATGAAAAACCATGCATTGGAATGTGAGAATAAAACAACGGGTGAACCT